>JBBMHQ010063487.1:0-14357 GCA_037834295.1 Postelsia palmaeformis
CCCCGGATCTGAGTTACGACTGAAGAGGGAGAGAGAGAAGAAGGGCGAAGATAATAAATGGGATGAGAAAAAAAAATTAAAAAATTGTGTACTGCAAGCATTGTTTCAGAGGAGAGTGCAAACGTCAAGCGATCCGTCTACGCAAAGATCTCAAGAGAATTCCGAAGACTTTTTATTGCCTTGCTATGCAAGTGTGTGCGCCACCGTCTCTTGGGTGTCAGGAAAAAATCGGCTCGGAGATTCACCCCTGCCTCTGGGCGAGTTATTATCTTGGTTTTACTGTGAAATAGCTACTGCGCGTAAATGCGACCATACAGAAGCGAATAGCAGTACTATTAATAACTTCTGTATACCTGGTACAGCAGTACAGTAGCACCTGGTATCGTATTAGGTTCAGCTGCTCGTACAGGTGTACCACACGCTCTGTCTAGCTTTCCTGTTGTTGCAACGGTGTAGTGGTTCATACCTCCTGCCTCGACTTCCTGCAGGCAGTTCAAGTGCGTATGGTACTATCTACCTGGTACGTACATACTGGGAGTGTGTACGATGAGCAGGGCGGAGAGCGGTGCACGTGTATGCTAATGAACTTCAATGGAGTCTAGGCTTCGGTCACCTTGGGTTCTTCGATGTGGCGAACGAGCACTTGTGGCATGATGTTTGTGCCACAGAGTGGGTATAGCCGCAATTCCTCTGCGCCCAGGCAAGGTATGCTGTTGCGCTGCAATCTCTGATCTGTCCTGCACTTTCGCTCGAGAAAAAGAAATGGAGGTTGCATGCTGAATCACCGTCACCGAGGTGTTGCACAACAGAGAGAGGTCTTTTCTTTGCTATTAATAGCTGTCGTTTCGGATATTTATCGGAACAAGTTTTACCCGCAAAAAAAAAAGTACCCCAGGTGGATTCTCATATCCTTCCTGATCTCCGACCAGCTGACCATACTGCAGTCCTCTTTCCATCTTTCTTGGTGCATCATATCAGCATGGCGATGGTGGCGTGCGTATAGTACCGGATATTTCAGAGTGAGGGGTTGTGTCTGTGGGATAATTCGAACACGTGTCAAAGCAGGTTCGACACAAAGCAAGGTAGGATGAGGCACAACAGGAGAAGTACAAGTTATAATCGATTCGTAGCTCAAGCCCCTTCAGAATCCACAGAAAAAGCCATCGAGGCCGATATCGTCCCCGAAATCTCCAAGCACATAGCAGTACGGGTCGTGGTCGTGATGTCGTTATCGGGGTGGTTGCTCGAGGGTTAAGGTTGGACTGGGTCGGCTTATAAATAGTGCGGTGTAGTGGTTCATCACTCCAACCAAATATCAGATCATCAGCCATCAACCATTTCGTCGGACCGAAAGTCAAGTTTCCGGCCATAGCGGAAAAGTACTTATTTATTATTCAAGTTCAAAGTTGCTTCCGAATCCTTCGTACAACAGTTGTAAAATAAGCCGGACTCGAAATCCCAAATACAGCATTTTTTTGCGGTTCCCCAATAATGCATGGGTGGGGGTGAGGAGGGCATGTGCCATTCCTGGTACCTGGTACACAGTTAGAGTACCGACCCACTCATAAGAAAGTAACCCACAAGAAAGTCAGCCTGAAAAATTAAAAAAAGAAATAAAGGTATTGGTCTAGTCAGTGCCCTAGCTAGTCGACCCCGCCGGCCTGGGCCCAAGGTACCATTCAATGTGTACCATATATAAGAGGGAAAACGTTTTCTCGGGCACCACAAAAAGAAATTTCGCGCACGCCAATAATACAAAAGTATCAGGTTTCTTGTGAGAGAGCCGGTACTGTTGTATGTACGTAGACATTTCTAGTAATACATTATCGCATTGGCTCAATATTGTGGATGGCAAAGCTGGCGCAGCGCACTCGAATATACCAACCCGTTGCTACTGCTTGTACGTACTTTTATACTTGGGGGCAACGTCTGCGGGTAGCATCAAGCCAGCGTGAAAACGCACTGCGTTCACTCAAGTTTGTGTACAGCAGTACATAATTATCGTGACAAATTTTCGCACCGTGCCCTTTCCCGCGTCCATCGCGTCGACGTCAACTCATTTTCACAACGTCCAAGCCAACAGAAAACAATAACAACAAACGTAACAAGGTATACCTGGGAAAAGGGGCAACGGGCAACATATTCACCAACGTAAAAGGCGTACCCGCAAGACACCTCGGCACCACGTCCGCTGACGCACAAGCCAGCAGACTAGCTGGCTACAACAAAACTCCGAGCGCCCAGTCCCCTCAGCTGCTGGCAGCCTGTTCGCCTTCCAGCTTCTCTTGAGTACGAGCTCTTTTCACGCTTTGCTCGCCGCCTACGTCAATGTCGTCGACTCGTCCGACCTCCTCTTCGGTCCGGCCGTCGACTTCAGTTTCCTGGAGCTCCGCGACACTTTGACCTCTGCCTGCAATCTCGTTGCCGCCTGTGGTCCTTGGCGATACACTTGACTTGCGTCCCTCGCCTGCGCCCGTGTAACCTAGCGAGGAAGGTTCGCTCGAGCCGTTGCTGAGAGCCTGCGATAGCATCGGGCCTTTCGCATTCGCATTTTTCGATGCCCTGGCTCCACGGGCACCTTTGGAAATCCCCTGTCTCGCTAACCTTCGCCGCAGCCGGTGCCGCATGGACCTCCAGTGATTGGCCAGCGTGCTTGGGGACCCGATCTCCTTCAATAGAGCGTAGGCCGGCATATCCAACTGCAAGCAACCGTAGCGTAGAGGCGCGCGTCAAGAGCTGAGTAAATATTACCCTGCTATGAATGCTCGAACCCATACAATTCACACCACCTTCCGAATTTGTAGTGCGGGATACGCCCAAAGGAACTACACCATTTGGCAAGAATGCATGCAGCTCAACGCCCTGACCGTACCAAGCAACGCGTGACTGAACATGCACAGTTAAGCCCACCATCATCCTTCGCGTACAAACCTTTGATTGGTGCTGAAACCGAAGGATCATTTACTTGGTATGCATGAATGAGGCGACTGCCCCTTTCACTCGACCCCAAGCTACGCATGAAACTACCACCTCCCAACAGTCAAGTTAAATCCCTTCTTACCTTGGCCTCCCACCTTCCCACGCCGTGCTCTTGTACGCATTTCTGGAGCATGGTTCTGTATTCTCGCGCATTAGCGTGGCCTCCCATCACGCCTGTTCCTCCTGCCTCCTCATCTCTGTACGCTACGCTTTCATGCGCTTCGACGCGTGCCAAGGCTGTCGCTGCTGCTGCATCAGCTTCGAGCAACATGATGGCCTCTTTGCTTTCTTTCCCGGCGCCACCCTCTGTTTTGGTCACGAATTCCTCCTGAGTGATCGAACGACGCGCAAAATCGTGGGTGCCTTCAGCCTCGTTATGTATGGCATATATGGAAAAGACCGGAGGAAGACCCTTGCGAATACGGTAGTTAAATACCAGGTAAGTTGTAAGAGACGGAGGGACGATCGCGTCGTCCGCAACTCTGAAAACCTGCTGACGGGTGCCTGGCACAGCCCGGCGCTATGTTCGAGTATCCATCTGTGCATCATATACTTCCACTACAAAGACAGTCCACAGCACGACGCGCAAACAAGATTTCTTTCTAGGTAACACATTCCAGTTCAGACAGTCGACCTCGAGGACGCCGGGCGTACGCTTTGGCTTGAGGTCGCTCGCTATTTTTTCTTCTGTCATCACTTTCACTTTCCAGCTCAAATCGCTTGTAGGGTTCAGCATTCCCACTGCTCATCGATTTTTCAGATATTTTTTGCCAACTCACCATAGAGCTTTTAGAGACGCAAAAAAAAAGTCCCACCGGGGTTCGAGCCCCCGGCTTTTTAACAGCAGGGGTGACAGTCCATCTAAACTATCACTTACACTTTTGGACATACTCTTGCAACCATGAATTCAAGAGTTGCCACTCACTCGCGCCTTGGCCTTGGTATCCGCCTTAGCTGCCAATCTAGCTCTCGCCTTGGCCCGCCTCACGTCGTTATCCTTGATCAGGCGGTACATGGTCTTCACGATCGGCGGGCTTCTCATATGGAAGAGCTCCTTGTACTTTTGGTCGGTCATGATAGCGCGCCAACCGCATTCGCCATACCTGAGCGTCCATCCCGCCGAAACGAGACAACGGTATCATACGTAGGAGGCACTGCAGTAAGACCCACGCCGATATTAGCCAGTCTTGGTGCCGGTGTCTGTGGAAGTATCTGTATCACTCCTTATACCTGTCTCTGTACCAGTCTTCGTACCAGCGCCGCGCCTTGTGACATGCCTCGACGGATGATCGCGCCAACAGGGATAGTCCAACCGACGGGAGTGCGGCCGATAAGTGTCAAGGTTCGACCTGAGAGCAACAAATCCACTTTTAAACACCGTAAAGCACTCGCAGACATCAGTCATACCCTGGGTACGCATAAACGTATAGTAACACACAACTCGAAGGGGGCCGAAAGGCTGCCAAGCTCTCTTACTCACTCGTTAACCGCCTTCTGCAAGTGAGCGAGGTCCTGCTTTCCCCATGGGCGATTGGTCAACTCTCGTTCTGCTTCCGCATCCGCCTCTTCCTCCGCCATGACTCTCTCTCGAGCCCGTTCCACGTTTGTGGCGCTGGCACCTGCTCCCCGCTTGTTGCTATGTCCGATGCCGGCGTTGGCTTGGCCCAGGTATCCGTACATGGCTTGGCGTTCGTGACGGTGTTCTTCTTCCGTCGCCATGCTGTGCAATGAGGTCATAGAATTCGGGGAGAAGGCTTGTGTTACGCATTGCAAAGGATGGGTAACTCTATCCACACACAGGCCGAGTACGTCTTGCGATACTGTAGACCTTCCATCTATTAAGGTATTTTCAGCACGTCGGGTAAACACGGGGGAAAGCCTCGCAGTACCTCCAGTGCGCAACGCACACAAGCGAAGTATCAGTGCAACTGGAATATCAACAACAGGTACCAGGTATAATGTAAGCACCAACGGGGATGAGCACTGCTCGTGAGGACATCAGAACCCACACGAGCTCGGGTAAATTTAGCGCTTGCCAACTCACCATCTTCGCTCCTCTTCGATCGAAACAATCTTTTGCTTCACGAACAGTTTCGCCTTTGCCTGGGAGGAACAGCAACGCGCGAGCTTCAATTTTCGGCTTCATTTTTCTGGTGACGGGCCAACTGATCGGGTGATGGCAGAGAGAGAGAATAAAGGATTTGGATTTAGTGCAGTCAACTATCGAGTACTCGAGGACTCCGTAAGTGCGCTACGTTAGCAAGAAGACCGACCGTTACGCACGTTGACCTGTGTTGTAACTTTACAACCGTGCTATCGTTACAACCGCGCTTCCGTGGGCGACAGAGGGTTCGATAGTACGCGGTATATAACTTATACACGACTTACCATCGGAAAATATAATAAAAGGACTTGAAGGCTTGCTGTTCGCGGTTACACCCGGGCGGAGGGGACGAGGCAAACCACCGCCAGGTTTAGGGTTTATAAGTGCAGCAATACTGTTTCTTACCCTAGAATCCGGGGTGTGATGCTTCAGAAGACACATCGGGCAGCTCCAGTCATTCTGCAGGCACCATGACAAGCAAAACGCACACAGAGAAGCGATTAGACAGCGAATGGGACGTGAATATCAGGTACTGGTATATAATAGCAACGCTAACTCCATCCTGGCCGTCGATAACAGCGTCTGCACTACTGTGACGGGTACACTGACTATTTCAACGTGCTTTAAATTGTGTATGCAGCGCACAAGCTTGGCCCGCATAACCAAGCTCTACACCGGCCGAGCAACGAAATGGAAGCTTGCGATACACCCAGCGAATCTTGAAAGTGTTCCATAAAGGTAACACGGAAAAACACGAATAGGCTCGCGCGCGCTGGATTCGAGAATGAGCTCCCTACATTGTACAGTGCGTACCAGCGGTGGCTCCTCGAGGGGTGGGCTCAGACAGTGCAAATGAAAAGCGAGACTGCACGTGTCGCATAAAAGAAGCTGCCCTCCCTCCTCGCAAACTTCGCAAATCTCCTGGTGGAAGTCCGGCCACGTCTGCACAGACAAACCACGAAGAGAGCGCATGGCAGTACTGTTAGTGTCTGCAGCAGCTAGCACCGCTGCTACGCGCACTCAACAGGCAATCCGCAACGACTCAGGCACTCTGCACCTAGCACGGGTAGAAAAAAACCGCCGACAGGTGCTGGTGCCTAGTGTGGCGTCAATTCTGGATGAGCACGGGAGTTGCCAGGTGTATGCTATATAAAGCTCCCACCATAATGGCCGGCGGCTCTGGTTGCGCCCGGTCCAACGCTGGCTGATGTCATCAATTGTGGAATGGAATACTTATATTCTTCGGCTATACGCGAATGGGCGAAGGCGTCCTCTCGTTCGTGGTGGCCTCAACGACGAGGGCAAAAATATTTACAGTGTATAGTGCTATCTGGGATAGACGTTGGTGTTGACGCAAGTCGCACCGCGGTATGTCTTCTTTGGCACGCATGTGGGCCTATAACGATGTTGTCCAATGCTCACCAATATTATGTCGATCTGACGCTTGGTGCACTGCCAGCGAGAATAGTCTGGCTCGTGGAACTTCCAGTTGTAGTAGAACTCGATCATGTCAGCGTGGGATTTCGTTGGAAATTCTCCCACGACGTCATTCATATCCTTGTGCTGCAACAACACCACGGGAGCAGCGGAGTAGGATGAACTTGGTGCTATACCAAAAATACAAAGATGGCGTCATCTGCAGGGCTGCTGACACATATCAAATTGAGGACGCACAGGCACAGAGAACATGACAATGAAAAAAATAGCAAAAAGACGGGCGAAAAATAGAAGGCGGTGTCGGTGTCGTACCTTCTCCCCCAAATGCGTCAAGAACGCAGCTCGATCGGCCTCGGACCAGTCTTCCCACCGATTCTCCCTGGACGTGCGTTTTGCGCTTGCCGACGCACCCCCCTGCCCTTTAGTGCCGCCTTTGCCACTACTCTTTACCGCTCCTGTCGTACCCGTCGAAGTTACCCCTCCTGCCCCTCCTGCCTTCGACTGGTCCGCACTGCCCTGTTGCAAGTTGCGTGCTTCGTTGCTGGCACATGCCAAATTATACCGTAATTCCCTTCGTCGTTGGAGAGCAGTCAGCGACGCTTCTGCTGACGCCGAGTCGTACTTGCAACGGTGCAGAGTTGTCATCATATCGACGTGTGTGAGAACGCTGACTGGTCGCCTCGAGTTGGCCTTCAGTGCGCCGATATGGAGGCGCTGAGCAAAGCAAGGTCGCGAAGGGAAAAACACAGGCGTAGATGAGCAACAAGAGACTAATGGGAGGTCATGTCACGCATGCTACATCTTCTCCTCGCCTTGGTCCATACAGTATGTATTTGCTTTGTGCTGCACTTGCCGAGGAACATACGATTCCTAAATACCCACAACTTGCCTTTGCTAGCAGTTGCAAGCGGCGCTCATCAGGGGCGCGAGAAGAGTCCCACAGCAAGTGCTCCTGCGCACGATCAGGGGAACAAACGCAGCAAAACGATCGGGATCAACTGAAGCATGTTTCCATTGTTCAGCAATCGGCACAAGGTGGTCAGCACATTCCTTTTCCCCTGGTCGTCTATTAGGCTTGGGAGACGGCACCGTACTAGAACGACCATCACCTTCTTCGGCGCTATCTTCAAGTCCTCTTGCTTGGCGTCTGCAGTGCGGCTTCGCAACCTCGGAAGAATCGTCGCCTGTCACCCGAGCAGGGCAGCAACCGATACCACAACACGACCGAGAAAAAAATTCAAAAATAGTGTCAACAATACAGTACTCTAGATCCGAAAACAACTCGCGAGAGTAGGTTTAGCAATCTTGGAGAAGGGATCGTTAGGGGTATTTTTGACTTGAAAATTGCGTAGCGCTGTCTGCACTTCGGAATCGTCGTCCGCAATCGAGAACATTCCTGGTTCGATGGAAACACGGCGCAGCCGCGTTTATGGCCAGTTCTGGCCCGTTTTGGTTGCGGTTCGGGGTTAGGGTTAGAGTCAGGGGCTGAGTTGGGTCTTCGCCCGTATCTCGATCCCAACAGGCACCAAAATACCTGAACAACCTACCAACCTAAACATCCGTTCTCCCAGATTGTAATGGGACCCCACTCGCGAAGCTTCAACTGATCGAGAAGCTTCATTTGAAGGGCAGGCGAAGTAATGGTGTGCCACGAGTGACCCAGAAGGCAGGGCCGTCAACGCATCGCTCATGTTCGCATTTTCCAGTCATACACGACAAGTGCGCTCTAGAATTTCACACCAGGAGGGATTGGGGTGCAATACGGGCGGGAGCGACTGGGGTTACCTGATAGTCTTCGCCAACGCGAGTCTTGTCGTGTAACTTCACGGCGATGCTGGACGCTTCCCCCTGACCATCCGAAGCACGAACCTGTTTGTAGAGAACATACAAAGGAGATAAAATAATATGCGTCGAGCAGGCATGTCCGCCTCGCTTCTTTCCGGAGAGGCAGGCAGCTCGTGCCTTTCGTCTAGTGGGGGCGCACCTGGCGTACGCTCATCGCGGAAGCGCAAATTCACACACCTCCGCGACTAAAAGGCAAGGGTGGGATCGATTTTTGTGGTGCAGTACGGTAGTGATGCCTCCCGAAATAATCGGGCACGAAAACCAAACCAAGATCCGTACGTGATCATTACGGTTACGGAGGGTCACTCATGTCCGGCGGCGCCTTGTTCAATGCGGTTTAAATCACAGTAGTAGAAACTAGAGGATATATACTATATATGAGCGGCGGGCAGGGCAGCGATGGTACATAATACACGATCTCTGAAGTTTGCAGCTCCTCATGTAGGCTGTACAGATGTAGATCACTGACGATAAGGTTGACCATAGCGCAAAGCTATACCGCCGCACGAGAAGAAGCCAATACAAACAAACAGGTCTTATCGCTACGATCACTACGCCGTCAACACCTTTAGACAGCAGGTTAGAATTTCGAGACGCCACCTATACGTGAACGTGTTCAATACTTGCGCAGTATCCATGAAATTGTCTTCGTCGCATAATCCTATTTAGATGTTTGACCTTCCGGTAGAGATTCGCCGCCCCATTCTCATTCCGAACAGCAAGATTGAAAGTAAAGCATGTTCGATCGCCCTCACCTGACCCTCAGATATGACAACACCATGGTTTCTTCGTCTCTGGTCACCTGAATGCCCGGCAAACGTCAACATTGAGCGCGCACGCAATACTCAATATCGGTACATAACACAACTGCTGTTGAAGGTTGACATAATGCTTGCTCAACAGCAAGGAACGTCACTACCTCGTATCGTTTTCACCAGGCTCACGAATAGACCAAGGTTGCCGATCTCTCTTCACCCTAGAGTACTCATGCACTCATATCAGCAACATGGTCGTTACTCGTAGTTACGGTCGTCACTATCAACTCTACAATAGCAGCAGCAATAAATACATGAATAATATTGTTGGTGCTTTGCCGTGAGCGAGTTTCCGCATTTCTTAGACATAATTTTGAGCCGTTTCGCGACATACATACCTCGAAATGAGGTGCACCTCTCGACCCGAAACTTCCTTATCGTGCTCGTCGATCCCTACTCTGCCCACTCTCCAAGGGCGGCCTCGGCCGTGCCCAAGCCGTGTCTCACGGGCGTACGTTTTGTTGAGGATCTCGTGCCTTTAACGCAGGCTCGCCATACACATTTTTTTACAGTCCCGTGCGGGATAATTATCTCTTTGGACCTTGCGATTTACACATGGGCATGTTCGGACGTTTTCTCGGCAAACGTTTGCGGTCAATTCATGCGCAAACGTGCCGGCCGGCCTGCTTTACACCGGGCAGGCCCTCACGTGCGCTCACGCCGCGAACATGCGGGCAGCTGACGCTACACCTTTCATCAACAATGTAGTGATCGAGAGCTTGTCTTTTTTATTGTGCAAAAGTCTAATTTGTTCCGAATTATATACACGTACTGTACGTCCTCGGGGTCGCACTGGATTTATATATCTCCCACAATCTACACGCAAGATCCAATATTCGGTTTTTATGTCGACGACACTGGATTTTTATGGACTACCAGGTACTTGGGGCCCGTCTTGACGTTTTTTTTTTCATGACAATCGAATAAAACATAATTAATTTGATTTTATTCGAATATAATTTCGTGAAAATCTGCCCTTAGGTCCGAGGAATAGCGTATTAGAAAAAAAAATGGGCAACGCACAAGGGCCAACGAACCCCAGAGGGCAACCAACAACGCGAGCGATGGTCCGCGTCCTTCCCAGGGCGCCGCGGTCAGCGGCCGATTGTTTCTGCCGGCACCGCCGAAGAGGCTACCGCTCTTGGGACGTTTTAGGTGGCTGACGCAGCCCCGAGGCCCCACGCAGGCAGCAGGGACGGGGATACGGCGATCGATCTTCTGAGCGAAGTCGTGACCTGGCCAGTGCTTGTATGGTTTGCGAGGCAAAGAGGGATGAAAAACTGGGAACGCGAAGGCCTTGTAAAGTTTTGAGGCGCCGCGGATGGTCTACTGTGTGCTATTAATAGGGGCCGTCGGACCTCGCGATGCGACTACTCCGGCGGCCCTGTCTCGGGAAAGGTGGATCTCACCTGTGAAGCAGTCAACAACACGGCTCAAGTTTGCGTGTCTTGCTTCGGTTTCAGGAACATGCCACGTCGAGTTGGGCGAACTCCCCCATTCGTTTTTTACGTTTTACTCGAATCAAATGTCAAAATGTCTGCTCGGTGATTTATTTTTCGACCGATCAAATGCAAATCGAATCAAACGATTTTTTTTTTGGCGGTGTATCGGAAGTTTCTCGTTAAGATGGGCCCTTATTGCCGATACTCGTACGCACCAGTACCGCAGCAGTTAATACAGCAGAACCAGTAGTATAAGATTTTTGGTATGTGCGTCGTATACCAGGTAGGTTGATTGATACTGATATTTGCTGTTGTTGTGGGTATCGTACGAGTTAAGAACGGGTAGTTGTGTTCTATGTACGAATATGCTTATTCGGTACTGCTGTAAACACGTGTATACCAGGTACCAGGTGCATAAGTATGTGGATCTGCTGCTGTGTTTATATAAAATACCAGGTATAAATTATGCTGTTGCTGCTGCAGTTGATTATTTTACACCTGCCACCCGAGGTGTTATTATCACAGCAGTACATACCGTCAATAAATACAGAGACGATATTGTTGGTGCTTCGCCGTAAGCGAGCGTCGGTTTGTGATAGACAGAATTTTGAACTATTTTCGCGATACCTCGCGATGCCATCTGAGGTTTTCTCCATACAGCAGGCTTACCGTCAATCTCTTTTTGCATTCCGAACGCAGGTCCTTCACGGTACATTCCTTGGCAGTACGGTTGCATTTGTGCCCCTTCGGTTCACCTATGATTACACCTCCACTACGGGCATGCGCGAAGCCGCAGGCCGCCCGCCTCGGCGAAGCCCCACTTGTACAACATATTTCTATTGATATAGTTGTTGAGCGTACAAGACGACCGTAGCCTCCATGGGGTACCGGGTATGACAGAGCCCATAGCTTAGCTGAGATCTCGTTGCGCTGCCAAGGGGACCGCCAGCGTCAGGCACCGAAAACTGCCTGACGCGTGCAATACTAATCAGCACATACATTTCGTGGTGCAAGACAACATCACCTGTGCTGTACCAGGTATTGTCCATGAACATGGAAACCGAAAAGACGAAAAAAACGCGCATAGCGCTGTTTCGACAGTGTTCCAGGGAGAACACGGACATATTACACTGGTACAAAGTTCATATCAGGTACCTGGTACAAGAGTTATTTATACATTAACAAATCGCAGTATTAATAGTTGCCTCACCGGCATCCCTGGTCGTGTCCTCGCCGTTTGCGTTGTTCAAGCTGCTTGCTCGAACCCTCGAATCATGACCCTGTGACCCAATATCGATAGACTCGTCTCCCTCTTGAAGCGACATGGCCGCTGATGCCTGTTGGTAAAACAATGGGCAAGCTCCACTGCTGCTGTCTTGGACGAACGCTATTTTCGAGAGGCTCGGCTGAACGAAACGAAATATTTAATGGTTCTCGCTTCGCCGCCGCTTCCCTTGCTCTTTGTTTCTCTTTGTTCAGCGGAGGCGTGCAGATTGTAGTGCAGATTCACCTCAAGCTTCTCGTTCACCGTGTTCATAAGTCTTGGCACTACATTAATTCTGTATGATACAGACAAGAGCAGCGCGGCAGCAGTGTCGTATCGAGTGAGTATCCACGTGTCATAGATACATACAAAGCAGCATGGTACGTTTATCCCTCCAGAGTAAAAGGGTGTGTGTGGGAGGATTCGACCACATGTCACATCAGGTTCGACACAAAGAAAATATTATAATACGTATGATACGAGACTGATCGTATCACAGTTCGTCAGTCCGTTAGAGGAGGTCTGGTCTAAAAATGTCCACTGCTGTGATCGGGTTGATCGGGTGCTGCCCTCTCCAGAAACAGCAGCGCTTACGTGCCCTGTGCAGCAGTACACTCAATACATACCAGTACCAGCTACCACGTACCTTGGAAAATGAATACTTGCGGAGTACATCAACAGCCAAAGCGCAGTCTGCAGGCGAAGGTGCAAAACGAAGCAGCACCGCTGAAGCATCATATGGATAGGCCGTTGTGCCTCGAGCCTCATCTCAAGCCCCAGGAGTTTTGCCACATTCAATTTTGAACAGCAGTTGAATACAGGTACTGATGCTGAATTCGATCGAGTTCCAGCTGCAATAAATATCTACACGAGTACTCGTCCTGTGTGTACGAGTCTCTGGTCTCTGGTACGATGTGTTTATGTGAGAACAACAACGAAAACAACAACAGCGACAAACAACAATGGTATCATATTCAAACTTTGAAAAGTGAGAAAACCCAAAATGTGGACGCACAGATGAGGATCATGCGATAACCCATCCCTACGGGGTACAAGCTTCAACACAATGTGAGGTATCATGCCAAGGAGGAGAGAGAGAGGCGATAGAGTGATACAATGTACTCGTGAGCGAAGTCCCAACCCACCGTTTAGGAGCACACCGACATTGAGTCCCTATGAGCAGTACTGCTGTACTGCTGTACCAGGTACCTGGTACCTGGTATGTGGTTTAGATCCGCGCTACGAATTTGGGAGGAGGTTTTTCGCTTCATTACACACGATACACGACACGTATCAAATGCGAAAAGTTACGCCCTCCCCCTGGCGATTGTCGGCAATCAACCAGCGCACGGACTCAGGCTTTTCACTCAAGACTCACCCGCACGCAGCACAAGCTGACACAGAGCTTTGCATCGTTTGTGTAGGGGGGGAAGGAAACAACTGTCGATCTACGCAAAAAAAGTCTTTACGAAACCCATCGCAAGATACTCAAAGGCCAAAGGGGGGCAACGCAACAGAAACTGCTCTCAGCAGCTTCGTAGTGTCGAAGAGGCCATCCATGGATCCAGCCATCAACGGTAAGTTATGGAGAAGAGTAAGCTACTTGTTTTCACCGTGCGGTCGGTATCGTATTTTCCTTTATTCGTTTAGTGGCAGGCACATCCATGAGCCACTTCTGTTGCTGTCGTTTTTTTTTCGTTTTTTTCCAGCCGTCAAGCTCTCGTACACGTTGCATACCTTCAAAATTGAGTGCAGGGTTAATGGTTCATGCTGGAGCACTTGGAGCTCAACCATCACAATTTGGCTTCTGATTGACTTGTCTTTGGGTCCCTGAAGGTTCTTTTCACGAACGCATGGACATATTTGTGCTGTCGCTTGGTATATATATAGCATCAAGTTTCGGATACTGCATGGTCGATATCATATATCGTGGTATTTGACAACTATTAATATTATGATGGCTTATCAACTGGAAGTACTATTGCTTGTATCATACAAGTATGTTGTACCACCGACGGCTGATGACGGGGTCAAATAAGTCGCAGGAGCTGCGCCTCTTGAATTACTGCTGGTCTCCTAGGGCATACGTGCGCACTGTGCCGAGGCGTGTTGTTGTTACACGACAGGATTGCTTATCATAGGGCACCAGACATTGATAATTCATACCCGGTACCAAGTACCAGGTACCGCAGACAGCGTTCCTCTTCGTGTTTTTTTGTTTTTAAAATTCAAACTACGAGGACGTACATACGACCAGGGCTTTTCGCGGGTCATGAGCCGATCCGTGGGTCGGGGCACGTGGTGTTCAAAATGTCACGGGTCGGGTCGGGTCGGGTCGGGAAGTGTTTAAAAGCTCACGGGTCGGGTCGAGTCGGGTCAAGAGATTTTGAAAGCCCGTGGGTCGGGTCAGATCGGGTCAAAAGTTTTCAAATCTCACGGGTCGGGTCGGGTCAAGAGGTGAAAAAAAGCTC
>JBBMHQ010063498.1:0-14355 GCA_037834295.1 Postelsia palmaeformis
CCCGCGGCTCCCCAAAAGGTTACCGCAGAAAAAATGAAATCGACTGGAGCAAGTCGAAGGCACGGGAAACGAAAACCTGTGCAGGAAGCGCGAAACATGTACAGGGACTGAACACCATGAAACGAATCCAGGCCACCAGGTCTGAGGGCTTAGGTCATTGTCATGAAGCAACACATGCAAGGTTCTCTAGCAGTTGGTGGCAGTGGCATCCTCGGGCCACCGGTGACCACTCAGATAGGCATAGTACCTAAGAGAACACCGAATCAAGGCATAATGACCAACCTCAGTGCCAGAGCAGGGCTGGAGTCCGACCGAGTCCAGAGGTGCGCTCGTACGTCTCCAGGAAAGTAGAGTGGGTTTGCGGTACTTCAGTGAAGAGACTCCCGTTAGAGATGGCTAGATGGTAAGAGATTGCTTGTCCCTTGACCGTTGTGGTGGTCAAGGAAGTATATGAGAAGGAAGGGTGATGGGAACCCCTTCCGTCGGGAACGGAGCTACAATATGAAAACGCCTCTATGTTATCATAACTCCTGAAACGGTCATTCGACCTGTAACAGAACTTCACGAAAACAGACATATGAGTAATACGGATTGCACGGAGCAAGTTCAACAGTGTAGAGCAGAAGTGACATTTTCATCCAATCCAACAGGCGCCCGGTAAGGATGTCGTGGTTGGGAAGGTATTTTTTCTTCGCAAATGCTGTATCTAAATCGCAGAACGCCTCGTGGGATGTAGAGCTCCTCATGTAAGAAGCCTCGGTGGATTATTAATGCGCCCCCATAAGGCACTCGTCGTTCCGGACTTATCGGGGGCGTGGCTATAAGTGCAACAACTGTGACTACTGCGGTGAGAGTGTGCTGTAGTATCAACAAAAAAGTGCGCCTCGTAGGTGAAATCTGATGGTCGTCCTGAATCAAACTCGTTTGGGTTCCATATTCTCTCGACGACGAAACAACGACATGTATGCATCGGCTCAGGTCCTTAAAAGACCATGCCTAATTTGCATACATACGTCTAATGTCGAATACTGCCGAAAACGCCTTGCCCGTATTGACATTGTGCTGTTCTACACTCGACTACACCCACTCCCACGTGAAGTGGCGGTAGTACGTGTTTCGTGCATCATGTATCTCAACGCTTCAACCGCTGCCCGTGTTGTCCACTCCGTATGAATCGACAGGTCTACGTGCACAGATTGGTTGGCGACGTGTGTGCTAGCGCTGCTGATCGAGGCCACGCTTCAGCAGCCGGTAGTTCTGCTCATGACCGGGGTGCTCGGTGACTTCGTCGAAGAGGGGGCGGCCTTCATCCTGGAGTTGCTGGATTCGTAGTTCAACTTCGTGCTATACATTAGAGTGGGGCTTGTTATTCAAAATGTTCTAGACTCACCAGGTCCCTCAAACAAATAAATAGGATATCTTCTGGGGCTGCTGGACTCGTAAAAAATACACCTTTTTTATGAAGCGTCTCGAATAGGAGTTATTAATAGTATGTCGGCTCCGCACCCACAAGTCTTGTGCCGATAGTATAGCATCCCCCAAGTGGAATCAAGCACGGAAATACGAAATGCACAAGCTCGCACAGTATACAAACTACACGACCCGGCTCGATCTCGTTCTGCTTGGTGACGAGCATTCCAAGTTTTTGGAGTAAGATCGAAAGGATCGTTGGGTCTCGTGTTGCGAAAACGCAGCACGTTTTGGGCGTAATCCAAGATTGCTCGGGTTTCGTCTCACCTGCGTGGAACTGCCCAGAAAAGCTCTTGGCAACAGTTTCTGTTATGTCGTTACCTGGACACGGAATATAAAGGGGAGGGGAATTGGGAGTGTAGTCACTACCCTGCAAGGCCGTGGTCGCACGACCATGGACCCTGGCATCCTTCAAATGCCGGCGCGGAGCACGTCGGTTGTTGATCAACCACATAGACAATGCTTGAACAAAGCGCGAAGCGCCTTGACATGTTAAGCGCATCGCATACAGGGTGGGCTGCATTCAACAGAGAATCGCTTTTAGTACGGATTTCGTCGCTTCCTGTTGACATCGTCGAAAAATTGAATATTGTCTGGTGTCGCTATCTCAGTGTAACTATAGGGTTTCCAGTGTAACTGCCTCGTTGGTGCCATACAATTTACACAACACATGATACGACCACCCCCCCTTCTGCGGGTTTATGTGCTCCCTTCACACAAATGATTTTACTCGACCGCAAGCCGTTTTGACGTCAGACACACTATAACTGAACCCAAGAAACAAAACAAAACACCCTGGTCGTCAACCAAACTTACCTACCACATTTCATACGCCATATAATCGAAACCTGTGGATAGCATGTTTTGATCGGGGTGTGATTCCCGTCGTAAAACAAGCGTACCTCAGCCCCCCTCGCCCACCCCCAACGTCGTGCCCGTACGTAAACCTATACTCGCGGATAGATGAGGTCACCGCATCTACCCGAACGAATCACGCAACCGCGCACGTTCCGTCGTGGGCACACGTCACAGTAGGCATCAAACGCCCACAGACAGAAAAATGTCGCGCTGCCACCACCAAAACCGCGGACGGACGTGTGCGGAGCAAACAGCTGTATTCACGACACCAGCCTGAGCGCACGAGAATCATGTGCTCCCCGGCGAAGATAACGCCCCAAAAAGAGATTGGCGGCGGAGAAGATGCACAAATCGATTGCCCCTGAGGACTATTTTTGATTTATTCACCGAAACAAAGTGAGTATTGACTTCTTCGATGGGTTTACATGCGGCGCCTGGGGGAATTTCATCGGTATCCCGTTGGACACCCACGAGACTGCAATGAATGATACCCACTTCGACGAGCCACGTGTTTACAGTAGTTACCAACGGGTAGCCCATGGACCCCCACTCTTAGCCTGTCTGTTACCCCTGGGCTGCCAATGGCCGGTGCATGGGCACCACCACAACTCCGTGGCTCCTCATAGGCGACCAATGACCTACCCATGGGCACGACCACTCCAATTGTATGGACGCACGTATTGTGGTGCGCAATGGTCGAGGCCGAAATCAGTGTATTGGATGCCGAACGAAACTTGCCACCCAAGGCTGGTATCATCTCGTCGCTGGAACAAACTCGTATCCAAACCACTGTTCCTGTTTTTTGTTGATAAGTGACCAGGTGCACCTGGGTTTGGCGACTTGCGCCCATTCGAGTTCAAAAAGTCCGCGAACCAGCCATGCCTCCATCCGAAATTAAACATAGATACCTCGGGGAAATCATGGCAATGGATCGCATTGGCGCTAGTGATTAGAGAGGATTCACATGTCCAAAAAAAATGCCTCCCCATCCAAACGGGCGATGAGCCGTACGCCATGAGAGCTCCGAGCAACTGGCACGACTGTAAAATTAAAACCCTACTACAAATGTGACGCATTAGGAGACCGGTGTGCTAGAGGACCGAACGCAACTGTGATGCAATAAGAGACCGGTACTCTAGGGGACCGAACCTAAGGTTTGTGCAGACGGGACCGGTGCACCAGGGGACTAAACGTAAGGCTTGGATGTACAGGGCCGGTACCTACCGGGGCCGGATAAACTGCTTCCATTTGGAACCTTGCAATAGCTTTCGCAACAGTACATTCTACAGGATATTCCTATGGCATGAAGAATGGTGTCCCGGTTACGATTCTAAAATGAACACTCCGCTTTGACTTCAACCAAAGAGCAGGGTGGACCAGAAGAAGCAAAATTTCTGCGAACCGTTCTCGCATCGACTATACAGACGATCCCGCCCTCAAGTGGATCGTGATCGAGGCAGTGCGTTGGCTGCTTCCCGGCTCGACCCTGGCTTGATAGTTCTTTGCAACCCGTCAGCCGGCAATGTTCACTAAAATTAGTTACCGGACTGCCCAAGGTGTTCCCCTCATCGTAGCCGCAAGCGCTGGCAGCCCTTTCATTCAGCAAACCCAAACTAAACGGTTTGGCACAAGGATTATGCGCGCAACGCTCGCCGAGGACATTCACTGTCGGCCGGAGCTCGACGTACGAACTAGGTATTTCAAGGCTAGGTTTGTTGGAACGCCGTCTTGTACGCATACTCATCATACCTTGCTCCGCGTGTGTCTTGCAGTACTTCGGCATACGGTCGCCCTCGATATTAAACATCGGAATCATCATGCATACGTCATGCCAGCAACGTTTGCGTATAACCTTCCCCATGTCCTCCTCAGCGTGGTGCTTGCAGTATGTCGCCATCCGGCTGCCCACCATGTCGAAGCCTGGTGCAACCGTGTTCGAGTTGTCGGAGTAACGCTTGCTAAGAACAAAAACCATTTCGTCCTGAGCATGAGACTCGCAGCATAACGCCCTCTGGCTGCCCTGGACATTGAAGCTCGGCGTCTTCGTGCAAGTATCGTGCAAGCAACGCCTTATGACAACATTCATCATCTCGTTCCGTGCGTGGGGCTTGCACACCTTCGCTTCCTCGCTGCCCTCGACGTTCAAATTCGTTCTCTTGGGACAGGAGTCATATGAACAAAGCTTGTTGACGACATTCACCATGTCGTCTCTAGCGTGTCGCTTGCAGTACTCCGGCGTCTTACAACCCTCGGTACTCAAGCTAGGTGACGTCATACAGGACGCATGTAAGCAACGACGTTCAACAACATTCACCATGCCGTCCACAGCGAGTCACTTGCAGAACTTCGCCTTCTTGCTGCCTTCGATGTTGAAGCGAGGTGACGTCATGCAGGATGCATGTGCGCAACGCCTGCAGTTAACGTTCACCATGCCAGCCCGTGCGTGTGGCCTGCAAAACTTCGCCTCCTTGCTGCCCTCGACGTTACAAGCCGCCTGCTTGGGACAAGAGTCATACGAGCAAAGCTTCTTGACATTCACCATGTCGTCTCCAGCTTGTCGCTTGCAGTACTACGGCGTCCTGCTGCCTCTGGCAGTGAAGGTCGGTAACGTCGTGCAAGAGTCGTGTAAACGATGCCTTCTGTGGACATTCACAATTTTCTCCTCAGCATGTTCTTCGCAAGGCACCGCTGTCTTACTAGCCTCGATGATAAAGTCCGGTGTATAGGTGCAGAAGTCATGTGAACAAAGCTTCTTAACAATCACCATGCCGTCCGCAGCGTGTTGCTTGCAGTATTCCGGCATATTGCTGTCTTTGGAACTGAACCTCGGTAAGCTTGTCCAAGAGTCGTGTAAACAATACCTACGGCGGACGTTCACCATCTTCCCAGCATGTTCTTTGCAAAATGCCGCCGTCTTGTTACCCTCGGTGTTCAAGCTAGGTGACGTCATGCAGGACGCATATAAGCAACGCCTTCTAACAAAGTTCTTCACGCCATCCGGAGCGTGTAGCTTGCAGGATGTTTCTCCATTACTGCCCTCGATGCCCAAGATCGCTCTCTTGGTGCAGGAGTCGTGTAAACAATATCTGCTGCCGACGTTCGCCACCCCATATTCAGCATGCTGCCCGCAGTACGCCGCCGTCGAACTGCTTTCGACGTTCAAGGTGGGAGTCTTCGCGGAGGACCACTAACCGCAATGCTTATCAACAACATTCGACATGCCGTCCACAGCGTGTTCCTTACATAACACTCCGTACTGCTTTCTTGATGCCTTCGAAGTTGAACGTTGATGTCCTCGTGCAAGACTTATGTAAGCAACGGGCCATTTCTGCCAGGGCTTGGGACGGTGCAAGACCTGGTGCATGTCAGAAGGTACAGTGGCGACGTAGGAGAGTTGTTTTTAGAACAAACCGTGCACAGCTGAGCCGAGCTTCGTCAAGAGTTGCAACGTTAGTCAGAGCGCCATTACCATTTATTGGTGTTATGTCAATGACTCGCGAGTACAGTTACTGTGAATGAGTCAGTCCCTTGAGTACCACGAAAAACTTAGTTTTCGCGAGTACCTGGAGCACCCCAATTGTAGTGGCCTGAGAACCCGCGAAAACTTGAAGGAGCGAAAGCTAAAACTACAGGAAGCACAACTGGATTTACGCAAAACCGAGATGACTGTCCATCCCTGCACCGTCCATTGCACATACGTTGCATCCACTGTTGTAGCACCCCGAGTTCAAGTCGAGGCACATTCCAACGACAACGCAGTGCAGCAGCAGCTGCAACTTACGCAAAAGCCGCGAGAGTACCGGTACCCGTCATTGGCACTCAGTCAGTTCAGGGGCACTAGTCACTCCGGATCGCTCTATCGCTGAAGTGCAGGAAACCTGGAGTACTGAGAACTTGCTAGCACTTCTCGAATAATAAAAACAGGAAATGACTGACTTCTCGCTAGTACCTCGACGTATTGAATAGCCGAAACGGTTGGTGTTCGGTGATACACTGACTTCGAATGATTGCAATATAAAAGTCCAATATTTCTTGCTAGCTGGGCTTTCTTCAACTAGGGGGCCAACCATATTACTTTGTTTCCGAACTCGTTTTTTTGCGAAAAATCGAACAATCCGACATCCCAATGGGATCATGTATCGGGCCTGGCCTACCATCGTGCAACTTTTCCGTTTGCTGGAGGTGTAAAGTTATTGAAGCGCGGAGACTTGAATACGCTCGCGCCCCTTTAACTGTTGCACGCGTTAGCGGTTGTTCGGTCATCGACCCTAGGGCATTTGTACCTTCAAGGGTTTCGAAAATGCCAGATGGTTGGAAGGCTCTGTATGGACACGTGATTGCCAAACATGCCGTCGTGAATATAGCGCGTTCACTCCCGACCGTGTGCTCCCGCGAACGGTTTTATTGAGTGTACGACGTATACCAGTGGCTCTAGGAAACCGTCTGGGATACGTAGAGACAACAGACGTGTTTGTCCCGGGGACACATCATCCACTTAGGGTGACGTGCATGTTATACTTTTCCTTGTCTACAAACGTGAGAGCCCCTACGGTCCCGGCAACGTGAGGGCCCACCCATAAAACCATTCCGGCACCGCCGACGCAATCGTGGGAAAAAAATGTTTTTAGGACGTCGTGCAACCCTGCCTCGCGAGCTACGTTCCGATTAGGAGCTGACGACGGTAAACTGGTTCCCGCACGAAAGGGAAGATAAAACAGTATTTCGTGTGAAGGCATACATCATTGATTGACAATAAACTGAGTTGTCGGTTAGCAGTACTGCAGATGATTTCACCACGATCATCGCCGATCAGCACAAGTCTGGGGCATCAGTGCAGGCCGCCTCAATTACGGCCGCCAGCACCGATGCTTTGAACAAGGCCAACAGTGCAGGTGCGCAGAGAGAGCCTTAGCACGTAAGCGGGGGGTGGGCATCCGCACGAATGGAAGCAAAGCTCACAGAGATAGGCACAACAATATGACTCCAGGAGGAATTTCACGAGGCACCAACCGGGGCCGCGGTAGCCAAAGTTTACGAAACTCGCTTTAGGCGAGAGCACCGTAGCGAGCACTGCGAGACCAGGAGCAGCAGCTGCAGCAGGGGGAAGAGGAGCGGCAACATCAGTATTCCAAGCGCCATTGTCGGCAGCAACAGCAGCCACAGCGGCTGTACCAGCTACAGCACAAACAGCAGATAAGCAGTAGGGGCGAACTTTAGATTCGCCGGCGATGCGGAATGCGAATACGTAAATCGTACGCATCGCGTCTTAAACGCAGCCCGCACCCGAGCATAGACGAACGAAGACTTGCGGAAGGCTGCGATCAGGCGAGAGTCTGTTTTACCATATAGGCCTGGGAACCAAAATAGCCACATACTGGGGCTACCGTCGATGCAGCAGCTGCACGATCGGGGGCCAACACAGCTGCAGGGGCTGCGAGACTGACGCCGACGGTGAATTCACTCTAAGAGGGCAACAAAGATATGAGCGCCGCATGCAACATCGTTTACCCGCTCGCGCCCAGCGGTAAAGAAGAGAGACTCAAGCCGGAGTACCTCATGGGCGTCTTTCAGGCAAGACGTATGAGCAATCACTCCATGAGATCCAGCAAAAACATCAACTCGGCAGCGAACCCACCACCTCCGACACAGAAGATATTTCTCTGGGAATGAGAAAAAGCGAACCAGGGGCTACGCATAAGCAGGACATCCTCCTTTGAGGGAAGGCGCCGCAGACCAGACCTCACAAAAGAATGCCAGCCTTGCCGAGCCATCACGAGACTAAACTTTCACGTATAGCCCAGTCGGAAGAGGGGGGACCGCTGATGAGGAGGATATCTAGAGGGGTTGGATTCCTACTGCGGGGGTTGGTAAGCCGGGGACGGCGGAAAGAATGGCTGAGCAAAGAAGACAGATGGTAACGGGGGAGAAGGATATAGAATTTGGAAACAGGTACAAAGGCTACGCTGGAGTACTTGAACTGTATGAGGACGGGCGAGGGGGAGGCACAACATCAGAAGATCACCATCATCAGCCTCCAGGTTGTCAAGCAGGTTTAGATTACTATACATCGATATTATGTATCGACGAAATCTTTCTAGGAGGACTGTTACAGGTAGAATAAAGCTATCGTTCAGTCAGGCAGGGAACCTCTTTCCTGCTGCTTCTTCTCGCCCCTTGCGGGTGGACTGTATGATAAAAGCGTCAACGGTAGCATGTCCCGGACAGCTCATGGGTTAACTCGTCTATGGTGTATAGCTCGTGTCTTTAAAATATGTGCAAGTAAGATTCGGCCTATTGCTCGAGCCGGGGAAAACATGTGTGGCTCAGGAAGCTTCTATACCTTATCACCGGGACATATTGGCCGGATCCTATACCTCACCCTATGCAAACATGTGCAGGGAGGTAAACCTCTACAGCTCAAGCGTTCGTGACATATGCAGATGAGCTATGCGGTATCGCTAGAGCTTCGAAAGGATGTGCAGACGAGCTATCGCTTATACCTACGAGTATGGCCAGGAAGTCATGTGAAGATGAGCTGTCGCCAATAGCTGAAGCATTCAACACATGTGCAGACTTGCCACTGTATCGTTCACGTTTTTTGCTGATGCATTCACAACGTGCGCAGATGAGCTATTGCCAATAGCTGGAACACGGCAACAAAATGCAGATAATTTATTGCCCATAGCCCACCCGGGGAACAGCATTTCAAAACTCATATACTTGGCCCATTGTGGCTCTGTCCCGGCGAAACACGCATGTAAGGTGTGTAGCTCAAGAAGTTCATGTCCCCGAACAAGCTAGGTTGTGCAGGTTCCCATGCAGGCGAAATCAAACGACACAGGTGAGATTCAACGACGACAGCAGTATCATGCGTGCGACAGTTTCATTACCTTACATGTATTTACACGAAAAGGCATGCGTCTTGGGGTCTGACGCCGAGCAATCTTGCTCGAATCACTCTCCATGACCGTACACGGTCGACCGGGTAGCTTTTTTCATGGTCCTTGTCTCAACCCGTTCGGTGATGGCATGTAACGCTAGCTGTTTCCTCGGCTTCCTTGTTTGCGGGTCCACACCCAAACAAGGATCCGCTTGCTGTGAGATGGCAACCTGTGCAGTTGCCCTGGTTGGTGAGCATGCTAGGCGTGCTGCTTTGCGGTGCTAGTGTTGTGCTGTGCGCGAGTCCTTCTTGTGGTGTGTGCGTGGCAGCTGGCGTGTATGTGGAAGCTGTAGTTGTCGTAAAGAAACAAACACCATAATGTCGGGAAGCAGCTGGTCCATCATAGTATCACACAAAAATATGAGTACGACAAGCAGTGCTGGTCCTGCGCTCTCAGCGCTCCTTGGTGGTTCTCAAGACGTTGTCTTTGGTGTTGTTTGTGCTAGCGCGAGATGATATCCACCCTACGGGACGAAATTGCCTCCTCGTGATTTCCGACCCCGACTGTGTTGAATGTAGCCTCTTTCACGTTCGCGCAGTGCTCAGACAAGGCGCGAGGAACATTTCAAGTATGATATTTGTCAAAATCAGGTATACCTGGCGATTTTTCGACCCAAATCAGTTACACTCACAGCACAAGTACAAAATACACCCTAGGAACCCTGCTATTGGTCAGGCTGACATCGTAACTGATTTAGGCTCGAAAATTCCAAGTTATACATGTTTTTTCAACTCAGTTTAGCTTTCAACTGGTTTCGGCAAATTTTGAACCAATCGGAGACGCCATACGTACAATGTAATTTCTCTCCGTACGCGGCTGCCTCCCTCGGTTGAAATTCGCTTGTACTCACGTATAATCTCTGCGCTCGCACGTCGTACGTAAAAGTACGTTTTTGTATATCCATGTATGCGTACGCTGGTTTCACTCTTTCTTCTTTGGGGTGCGTGAGGTGCTTTAGGTATTGAAAGGGCTAATGCAAAATCAGGTATACCTGATCCGTGTGAGCCAAAATCAGGTGCATATTGGAACCAAGTGAAAATCTTGCTCCACGAGCGGTATTCTGTCCTTGAAAGTCCGGTGCAAAACTTTGTCATTTTTATGCTAATTTGATTACGATATTTGATCAGTCGTCGGTAACCGAGGAATGGATAAGCGAAATTCGTAGTAATTTTTGTTTTGCGCAGACAGCCAGTTACTATCAAATAGTATTAATTTCTATGTATCTGCTATTTGAGACCAATAACGCCAAGGCAAGGTTGTACACACACCACACCACTCCACGATGATCCACGCTAGACTCTCTCTAACTTGTGGAATAGAGGGGGATTCGAAGGATACCCGGTGGCATTGATCACGGCGATGATAGGGCTGGCGACACTGGTCATGAGCCCCGGATGGATGAGGCATGGGTATCGTTTTGTGCGGGGGCTGAAACAGAATCACATACAGCAGCCGTCCAAGCTATTCCCAGCCTTCCCAGCTATTTTCAGCCGTCCCATCTTTTCCCAAGCGATTTTAGCCGGGCTGGAAGAACTGCCGACCCTGAGGTACGTGGGCTGCGCCTGGAGTCCTTTCTGCGGCAGCATTTACTCCATAAAGCGCGTCGGCATGCCGTCGGCTACCTGCTGCTGCTGCTGTAAGGAGTTTACCGAAAAATCTCAGGGCGTTATGATGCAAAAATTTCGAGGCTCAACACGGTATTTCGGCGGGACGGTAACAGCGGTAACGGCGGGACGGGGCAGGACGGTAGAAACGCCGTCAAAACAGTTCCGCCGTCCCGTGCCGCCGATACAACCTCTCCCGTTGAAAATGACCGTCCTGTCCCGCCGTGGCGTTGAACAATTACCGTCCCGTCTCGCCATGACACCGAACAATTACCGTCCCGCCCCGCCGATAAAAGTTCTCCCGCGAAGTTATGTGGCTTCCGGCGGCCATAACTTGCCTCTTCCCCTGCGAGATGCATTCATTCCGATTCGTGGTCGTCTGTTCCCATCCATTCCCACCCCGAATCACAAAATTGTGCAAATAAAGTCGAGTTGTACTAAAATTCAGTACTATTTCCTGGTACTACATATGTTACCAAAAATTGTACCAGGTACACACCTCCCTCACTACTACTCCGGAGTATTTATTAACATCAGTTTTGAATCCATACGTACCCGGATATAGAACAACAGCAGTAGTAGTGCTCGTGACAGTAAATAGTTGTAAGCGTATTACCCAGCTTGGGGAAAAAATGAAAATTGAGTGTATCAACTATCCATTTGTTCTCCCCGAATCCGGAAATTAACTAAAAAGTATCTCCAATTGCAACTCATTATTATCCCAATCATATTGTTAATATTATCATTTTGCGCGCGCGCCTTTCTAACACAATAGTTTGTCAACCTGATTATGATATAGATCGGAATTTCAAACGCAATAACTTTTTTCAGCATACAATCATTTACCAAAAGCAACTTCTTAATTGAACCCCCATAGAACCGCAGACTCGTCCTGGGGACTATTGGGGACAAAGTACTTGGAGTTTGACTGGTCTGTCTCCAGAACGGAAATAGGGTTCCAAAAGGGTTAACAGCAATCATCTTGTGTTCATCAAAAACACTTTATTATTTGGAGTATTTCCATCAAAAAGAGCAAACATCAAGGAATTCAACGTAGAATTGCACCACATTTTTCCAAAACACCCAATTATATTTACTGTACTTACTCTAGACGAAATTTAATATTACAACAAAATGAGGACATGATACTCAAGCTAGCATGTTTACGATAAGCCCCCCCCGTAATACTAATACCAGTCGGACTCACAGGTGATAACTGATGACGTATTTTCGTATTTTCATCATTTTGATCTTGGAAAATCTGAAGTTGCCCCGCGCCACATTTAGTTATTTTTAGCACATTTGTGCTGGCGTTGATGATCATACCTCCACCTACCTCCACAACACCAGTAACACAGCGCAAGCACAACAATAATCATCAAAACGACCATCATATCACTATTGCTGGCACCGCAACAACACTTCTACGAGTAGTATTAATAGTTGTTGTACTTGGGCAGGGGTGTCGGAACAAATCAGAAAAAAACGTCGCCCCAAGAGTGGTAGCACTTCTTGAAAGTCGGATCGCGGGTCGAGAAAAAAGACGACTGCGTCGGGCCGGCTCTTTACGCGCAACCGGCAGTGCCGGAAGGTCTCCACGTACAACCGCGCCGACTTTACAGCAGGAATGACGAAGTAGATGTACTTACCGTACCGTTCCGCTGAAGAAAAATATATCAACCGTCGTGCCCCGTCGAAGAAAAAAAAACACCGTCCCGTTACGCCGTGGAGTAAAATATTCAACGTCCCGCCCCGCCGAAGGGCAAAATAGTTACCGTCCCGTCGAGGGGAAAAATGTTACCGTCCCGTCTCGCCGAGGAAAAAAATCAATACCGTCCCGTCCCGCCGAGGATAAAAGTAATTACCTTCCCGTCCCGCAGGAGGATAAAATCCATACCGTCCCGTCCCGTCGTGAAAATCACTCCCGTAGAATTTTATCGTCCCGTCCCGTCGAAAAATTGGGGACCCGCTGTTCCCTCCCGCCAACTTTTGATGTCTTCTATTTACCGTCCCATCCCGTCCCGTCCCGTCCCGCTGTCATTTTTCTTCCCCGCCAAACAAGAAAAATATGTCCCGTCTCGTCCCGCCACGATTCTCGGTCACTGTGATAATCGTTAGAAAAAATGCCAAAGATTGCCTCATATGCAGTGTTTCACGGTGTTTCACGATAGAAGGTTTTCGCAACTTTGAGGAAAGTATGCCTTGCCAAAGTAGCAAGTTCTTTGTTCGTTCAGTCGGTCGTTAGAAACGACCCTTCCAAAAGTGGCTCTATAATTGGGAAAATATTAGGGCTGTGAGTTGGCTGACTATTTTAGTCGCCAGCTAGTTACTAGCTGGCTAGTTTTTGAAGTTAGTTGCGGCGGTGCCAACTATCCAACCTTTTTTGATTTTGGGTTTATTTGTTTGTAGGAAGGCCTTTTCGGTACGGGATGCGTATTTCTCGGCGTCCCCAAGCAGTACCACCACGCACAGAGAAGGGTCTTCCGCTACTCATTGCGCCTCAACCCATCGCCATCGACGGTGCCGGTGCCGATGGCAGGGCCGAGGGTGCCGGCATCGCCGAGCCTGGCCTATCGGCGGACCATGGCGGTGATGGAGCGTCCGACGAAAAATTGACTGCTGTACCGAGTGCATCAACTGGATAATGAGCACCTTTGGCTCGGGTGTTTGAGCGATGCTCGCCCTGAGCTGTGTGTCGATTCCAGTCCATTTTGGTCGATCCCAGTCTATTTTGTGTCCTATGCTTAGTTTGTACTGGTGATGCGCTACTGCCTGCTGTACGAGTATGTACCCTAAATTTTGGTGCATCTCTTTCATATACGACAAACTGATACGAAATTTAGAAATATAATTGTTTCGTGGTCAAAACCAGATATAAACTTGGCCTATTTATCATGCTTTTTGTGTCTAAAATGGTGCGGAATAGCGTAATTTTTGCCGAAGGGCCCTCCGCGCGCGCCTCCAGCGGGGCGGGCTTTTTTAGATCGCTTCGCTCGCCTCACTGTAGTTGACTAAAGTCAGTTAGTTGGCTGGCGAGAACTCCAGCCAACTCACAGCCAGACGACTATATACTATCCGAAAACGCATAACTTCGTCATTTTATGCAAATTTGACGATATTTGATTAGTCGTCGGTAAAGGGGGAAAAGATGAGCAAATTCGTGGTACTTTTTATTTTGCGCAGACACTCTTTCAACATAGAAAGCTGAGTGTTCCGTTTCCCAAAATTCGTGGTACTTGTTTTTTTGCGCAGACACTCTTTCAACATAAAAAGCTGAGTGTTCCGTTTCCCGAGGTTGTCGGTTTTGCCCTCGACGATCTTCTGGACAAGCCGCGGTCATAGGTGTCTCCCCTTTTCCCCCCGGTACGTGCCTTGATATTTTGTCGCGCAAAGGATTCGGCATTCCCACTGTTGTTGTTGTTGTTGTTGTCTTCACATTAAATCGTCCTTTCTACCCAACTTCATCAGTACACCCAGTGTCC
>JBBMHQ010063520.1:0-14352 GCA_037834295.1 Postelsia palmaeformis
AACAAGCTGGCTTGCCACAGTTTCGCGTCGAATGAGCACGCAGCTGCCGGTTCGGACGCAAATGTTTTCTGCAGCAGCTACTTCCGCGCTGGGTTAGTGTTTTTGAGCACGGGCCCACGGGACGATCGGAAAGCCACGACGCGATTGACCACCGGCCTCATTCGGAGCAGCACCTGGGGGAGGCGGGGGCGGGTCTCTGTACCGACACATTGGCCTCCAGTACGTCGGGGGCTCAGTTGCGAGCTCGACTAGTAATAGGCGTACGTACGAGTCTGGTCGCCGACCTTGAAGTACGTTTCGCAGGTTGATGGGTTGTCGGGAGTTCTCGGCTTTGAGTGATTCGGAGAGTTTTAAGGCCCTGGCGTCGATCGAGTTGGCATCGTGGTCTTGTGCGTTGGAAGATAATCTGGTGAATATTTCCATTGGTTGAGGATAGGAGTGGAACTGACGGTCACGGCTCCTGTGGTGTGTGCACTCAGGGGTATGGCACGGGCCCACGTAACAATAGGAGCGCCACGCCGCATCTGCTCTTCGGTGTCGTTCGGTATGCTTCTCGCGGGGGAAACCCTCATTCCCACGTGGGGCCCGGAGGCGAACGTGCTGTGGCTGTGTGTGTGCTTGGGTTACTGCCTGAGAATGCGATCGGACGAAATATTCGCCGCTGATTCGGGGGCGGTGCACCCTGTGCACTGCCTGACGTGCTGTGACGTGTGGGGTTTTCGCTAAGGGCACACAGTTAGGAAACATGCCAGGGTAACAGCTGGACAAGGTAGAAGTGCGGGTCAAGGGGCATGAGGGAGATCGGAAACAGGTTAGCGGTGTGCGCGTGCGGACTCAAAGTGAGGTTCATGGGCCAAGGTCATCTTCTAGGGCAGACGGCGGGGCCGTTGTCCTTATGTTGGTGTAATGTTTTCCTGATTTTCCCGACCATGCCCCCCTTTTCTCGTTTCGACGTGGCAAGACCGTATAGGTGGTTAGGTATGGCCGTGCCTTTCGGCCAGGTCGGAATCCCGATGAGTTCGCCTTGCACTCGTTGCGTATAGGAGCCGCGACCACGCTCGCGGCAGGGGAAGACATAGCGGAACGATTCATCCAGAAACAGGGGAAGTGGCGGTCAGACGCGTACAAGGCGTACACACTCGTAACAACGTTGAAGATTCCACAAGGGTGTCACGTGAGCTGGCGAGGGCAAAGGTGGCAAGTGAGAGACAGCCGGGGGAAGGGTGAGTGTGGAGTAGGAAGTAACTAAGAGTACGGTAAACAGTATTCTCGCATTACTTCGGTGTTGGAGGAGTAGAATGGTACCGTACCATACGGAGACTTGGTCATTCAAGACAACTGCAGGCCATACTAGTAAGGAACCCGGCCGGTATCATAGTAGAGAGAGACGCGTAGAATAGAGTCGTCGAGATACTCAGGGCATTGCCGGAAGCTGCGATACAGATGTCTGGCCGAGGGGAAGAACTCATTTCTCCCACGACTGAGGAAACGATAATGAGAATGCAATTCGAAAGATTTACAATAAAGGGGGGTTTTGTCCGTAGACAAGGTAACAGCCTCCGCAGACAAGGTAACGGAGAAGGCAGGGTTTATTGGTAGAGGGAATGTGGTATGTCTGTACCAAGAACTGGAATAGAGCAAGTTTGGTTTGGAGGGGGAAAGCTCGCACGCAGTCCTCTCAAGCAAGGCATCGAGCGTAGGTCAGCATCCCCACGCCGGGCACGAGCAAGCACGAGATCCTGTGACGAGCACGGGCAGACGTGCGGTAATCGCTGGTTTGTTGATTCAGACCAGGAAAGTTTTTCTTCTTTTCGGCCCCCCCCCCCCCCCCTCTTTCCCCTAACGAAGGGGGGGGGGGGGGGGGGGGGGACGAGTAGCTGGGGTTACGGAGGGAAATGCTTTTCTTCTTCCGTTACGGTTTTACTCAGGTTTGATCGGAGGATTCAAATGGTACCGTACCATTCGGGGGCTTGGTCATCCAAGACAGCTGTGGGTCGTAATAGTTAGGAACCCGGCCGGTGTAACAGTAGAAAGAGAGGCATAAGTATAGGATGGTCGAGATACTCAGGGTATTGCTGGAAACTGCGATACAGATGTCTGGCCGAGAGGAAAAATATATCTCTCTCACGACTCAGGAAACGATAGTGATAATGGAATCCGAAATATTTACATTAAGAAGCTGTCAGACCTAGGATTTCGTCGAAATTCATGTTTGGAAGCTGAGTGTATGACTACTGATACTACCGGTAATTCGATTGGGCGGACTACAGCTTTATACGGCCTCATGCAGGATAAACCACCCGTTCACGAGGAGGACAAAACCTGAAGCTTCATATGCAAGGTTCCTGTTCAGGCTGTAGTTGACTTCGAAACCGGGAAGTGTCACAAGTTGAAATGGGATAATCGAGATATAAGGGGCTATTACTGCACATATGAACCTATGTGAGGTTCTCTGTAAGTAATGCCTCTCTGCTGAGCTTTGTTGTGTCACTATTCGTAAAAGGCAGCCTGGGCGGAGGCTTTTGGAATTCAAAGAGAGTGTTTCGGGGATGAGCTGCTACTACTTCTACCGAGATGATGAAAATGTATGAGATATGATTTGGCATGGCACGCAACCGAATGGAAATTTCCAGACCCATACATAAACCTTCAAAATATGGGTTCACAACACATTTCCCGAAGCAGAAGCAATTGCACCACTGTTTGAGATACATTTGTACGTGTCGTCCTTGTACACAACCCATACAGAAGCACCGTGGCACGGAGAAAGGAGCTATAGGCATGACTGATGTTGCTTCCGCTGAGAGCCGGGGTGCGACGTGACCAGGAAACTACGTGAGACGCCAGTAGGAATGATTACAGAGCACAAACCTTTGCTAAACCCCGCTGCTGTCCATTTTGCTTGTGTGGGTTTCCGTAGTCCTTCTTGGCTGTAGCAGGTCGCAGCACCTCCGAGTGGCTACTTGCCACAGTTCGCGACTTTGAAGACCCAAGAGGCGTTCAACGATAGAGGTTCACCTTTATTTTTCTGAGGTTCCTCACTTAAGGAGCTCCATACCTCAACCGAAATCTGATCTCGGCGAAAGCCAAAATGCACCGCGGCGAATAATGATATGGTCAAAAGCCTATATAGCGTTTATTTTCGAAATAAAAAATGTCCTTCCGACGATTCGGGGTCAAGGAACCCCGTCTTTCAGAAACGAAATTGCGTAAGGGTACTTCCTCTAACGTAGAACGGGTCCCAACGCACGAACCACGAAGCGCGGCCGGGATCCGCATTCACGTGTGCGGTGTACATACGCCCCCCCTGCATGCCAGGCAGCCAAGAAAGAGAGAAAAGACTGATGGCCCGAAGAGACAAATTTCATGATCCGCCAAAAACGTGAATTTCACACGTGGACGTGTGTTTAGTTTTTCTCATGCGATGCTCGCCATCTCGAAGAAGAGGGTTTGCTCATTATGATACGGGCGAGCCGGCTGATGTTACTCCAGTTTGGCATGCTGCCTCACTAAGGCCGGCCGCACGAGTCCTCGTGCAGGCCACCGGGGGGGGCCTTCCCGGGAGGTCGGGGCAGGCAGGCACGATGGCAAAAAAACATAAATATATATATATATATAGGTCCACCTCGCGTCGAAAAAATAACATCGAAGTGCGAAGAAGACTCGGAAGTCCTCTGCTGCGGCGAAACGTGTTTGAGTATTTAAATATATACCTGGTACGAAGTATATCACGTTCGAGGTAGAAAAGTTAGGGATTATCGCTAACCCAGTAGTGTAACACGTGTTCGAAGGGCAGTTATAGATGCTGAATGCCGACGATCCAGGATGTGTATCCAAATCAGCTCAAGCTTGTGTGGAGATGATGACCGTTATTTTCACAGTTTTCGAAGCAGCAGGCCTCACGGTGTTCGACAAGACGGCGGAGGCTATGCCGCTGCGGACATCGAACCAGGTACTCCAGACCTCACCGCGCGTCATCGAAGCAGCACGCCAGATATATAGACGGACAATGCTCCATTATTTCTCGTCGGTCTCATCAACACAAGCACCGACATTATGTCATAAATCAAGCAACGGATCCGACTCGCAAGCGCATGCTACTAACGGTTCAAGCGGGAGCCGGACGACTTGGAGGCTTTCCTATTCACCGCTAAAGTAAACATGCTCAAGGCGAAGGTGATGGAGACCCCGCTTCACGCGTGTGTGACGTAGACTCTCCGCCAAGAGCACGTTGCTTAACTCCGAGCGACACACAGTCGGTTATTTCTGCGGGTGATTGGCTTCCAGCGACGACAGCGCACCGACTATCTCACGCCGTACGCCAAGGTCCTCAGGATGGCCCCCGTCGAGGGCGTCGAGATGGCCATTCGCAAGCGGGGTCACCTTGTGAAAACCGTACATCGAGCGAACAAAGGGCGGGTAAACAACAGGGTGGTGTTCGGGAGTTTGGCTGGTGGGGATAGTTCGGGATCAGGCAGGCTGGAAACATATGGGTTAAACGTCTAGTAGACGACCCGAGCCAAGGGATCGACGGAACACAAAACGAGCTTTGTTTGGAGTAGATATGGTGATATAACGCACGGCGGCTACAGTGAGAAGGATGGGAAGTGGCATCAGGAGGTAGCTGAAGCGGCAATTTGTTTCATACCGAGCTGGCATAGAGACGATGTAGACAAAACGTTGTTGCACCACGTAGTAGAAGGCGCCAAGTGTGGTGGCAAAGGGAAGCGAGGAAGGGGTAGGTAGCCGTACTGGTGTTGCTTTCGACGAATGCAGAATACAATGATAGGTCGTGTGGGAAAGCGCCGGTTCGACTACCAAGTGGAATGCCGGTATGTGCTTTTTCAGCCCCGAATCCTAAAATTTCTTTCGGTTTCGGTTGGTACAAATAGGTTGGGAGAGATGCGACAGCGGCAGTACTGACACTTGACATCGCTGTCGACGACAATAGGAAGGAGATGGCAGATGGGTATGGCAAGGGCCCTGCCTTGGCTTGGTAGCAGAGACAAGGGCCAACGGCACTATCGCCGGCTTGGGTACAACAAGTGCTTTTCGTTTTCTCGTTGTTCGTTCGTTTCTGTCCTTCTTTGGTTCCTCCCAATCTTTATTGAGATCATCTTCTTTCATCTCTCTTCCTCGAGTGGAATCGTTCGTGCAACAGTCATCATATATATATATGCTCATCACGTATCCCCTTCAGCATGGATGAGTTTCCCATTTTCCCCTTTGGTATTGCGTTTTTCATTTTATGTACCACAGACGATGCTCGGGCTCGGCCCCGCACGAATTTCTTCAGAGCTGTGTTTATTTGACGCGAATGGCCGCCAAGGGCAGGAGGAGGCCACGACGGAAAGAGTGCAACGACAGCAGCAGAAGGGACACTCCCCCTGCACTACTACTACTACTACTACTACTACTGCTGCTACTACTACTACTCTAACTGCTACTACCGTATACAGTAGAGGATTATTTGATGCCGTGCGAGGTTGTACTCGAAGAACCAATCGTACCGCCAGTGAACCTCGTAGAAGAGACTGTTGATAACACTTTATTCAGGTATGATATACTGCTTCTGCTGGCATGCCCTGCCAAAGGCGCTTTGACGCTGCGGTAGTAGGCGGCAGCATCGCCCAGTGTCAGGGCGGTGTCACTTTCTGCGGACGGGTTTGACGCTGTAGCAAGGCGAAGCAGGAGGCTTGTCATCGAAGTCGATGACCGTGTTTTGACGATGGCGCTTGACTGTGCGGAGGGGCAGCAGGAGGCATGTCGATCAGTTAAAACAAACGAAGCCTCGTGACCCTCCACAGGTCAGAGTAGAGCCCGGGATACCTATATCCTTACGAAAAACTACAAGTCAGCTTTCGGAGGCGGTATGCTCACTACTACTGCAGTTGTTCATTCGAAAACCAAAATGTTGGGGATTTCTCTTGAACAAAAACATCGCTCGTAGCATGATATTTTTGTTTTGTGCAGAGGATAACAAGAGTGTGTAATCACGATACGTACTTATTCATTTCGTAGAATTTAATCTGTGTTTTCATCGAATATGTAGGCATTAATGGACATGTAATATGTTATAACAGGGTACAGTAAGAAATGCCGCAAGTTCCGTCAGTTTGGGATTACTCACCTCGCAAATCAGTTGCCTGAAATTATATGTTACCAGTGACTATCATCTATAATGACACGTGTATCGTATACCCTGATTTGTGCATATACTTGTAAGAGGTACGACGCGAGCCCTCCAATATACACATAACGATGTGCTCAAAAAACAGTTTACGCAAAATCTTCGCATTTGCCCCACACCGAATCGTCGCAAGCGAGCCTTGTCGCAAACGGCTCGTCTCTGGATCAGCTGCGTACCCCTACTCGTGACGGCACAGTCGAAACTAACACCCCGCCCACATATAACACAAAAGTTTGCGCGTCATAAAAGACGTGCGTATTAAAAAACACAATATTGTTTTCGGCAGCGGGCGTTCAAAATGTAGGGCACGACTCATTAATAAATGAGTTGACGGCTCATCAAAAGGCAGGGCGGTGCAGTCTGAATTCCTTTGCTCGTGTTATTCATCCCAGCTCGACAGCCCATTTGTTGACACTCTCATGAACTTTAAGATCAGTTCGTGTCCCTAAACTCGGAAAATATAGAGCGAACTCTATTTCCAGTACGAAATACATAATTAGGAAAATCTATCTATTTTATGGTGTGTTTTTGATCGCATTGCATCCCCGGATCGGACAATATCGGGTTGAAAATCAAAGTGAATAAGGCAAAGTTCCCACTTATCTCCCCCCTCTGTAGCACACAATAAAGGAGTTGGAAGCCGAGCGCTGACGCGCCAACCGTAATGAATCGTTGGATACCTGGTAGTTTACAGAAATGTAACTTACTTTCTTTTATCAATACTGTGCATATTAATATTACTCTACACACCAGGTACTATAAATAAAATATAGTTGTCGTGTTTTTTTCTTGTTGTCTTCGTTTTTTGGGTTATCGTACTCGGTACGTTGGCTTTGTTACGCTTACCGGTTGTTTTGTGTCTGTCGTGATTTAGTGACCACATACTTCGTATCTCTGTATGATTAATCAGTCAGGATAGACACTGGGCGCACTGATGTCGTACCTAGAAAAACGGTTTGGTTTGAAAACAACACACTAAAAATGCAAAAAAAGTCTACAGTAGTACGCAAGTGCAGCATAGAACGGGCGCCCGACGTATCTCTCAGTTTAATTAGTTCCTTGTCGACCTTAGGCGATCCAACTCGCGGCCCACTCGATCGAGGAACAATATAGGCCATCAACTACCCATTATTGCACAAGAAAGGTCATAGTTAATCAAATATTGCCTACCCGCTCCAATCCGCTCGGACCCAACAATAAAATGATTTGCTACGTATCGATATTATGGTGCGTCCGTCACACAAGGATAGAGCAGTACCCACCCTTTCATTCTCACTCGGCCGCAGGCATCATACCCAACATAACCAGCACAACCAACGCGACCAACCCAGCCGCCAGCACGCGGGCAAAGCCGAGTCGACCTAGCTACAACAAGCAGAGGGAACAGCAAGCAGCAGGCATTCGTCAGAAGGTCGGTAAGTTCCTCGACAACTTCAGGGTAGCTGATGCCTACTTGACCCGTGTATTAATGATGCATGTGATGTCCACGTCATGTTCACGTAATGTTGACGGGTTTGCGATCTCAGTCAGCCGCTACAGTAGTACTATTATTACTACGTACCGCTTAGCAGCAGTAGAAGCAGCAGTAGCAGCAGCAGCAGCAAGCAGTAGTTATGTGTTTGCGGAACGGTGCCAAGGCACCCAACCCTGATTTTCTTACAGTACAACGACAAGCGGGGTGTCACGTGAAGTGATATACCGCCCGTTTACTAAGCTATACGTTGTCGTGCAACAAGAGTAGGGCGATAAGCACTCGCAATAGTAGCCGTAAGGCACATGTTTAGCATGTAGCTTACAAGGTTTGTTGAAACTTGTGAGTAGAGTGTTGCAGCCCTGGCGTTGAAGTCGCTGCCTCCTACACGCAGCCCTTGAAGAAAGAGTAGTATTCGTATAAGTAGAGTCTATACTGCAGTTCCACTCTGCTCCTGCTGCTGCTACGTTTCCGGCTCTCAGGTCGGAACTATATAGTTGGTTTACTGGCCCACAGAGTACGTTTCCTTGTACCAGGTACCAAGTATCAGTGGAATTGTCCTTCACAGCTTAGACTTTGTTGTTGTTGTTGTTGTTGTCTTGACATTAAATCGTCCTTTCTACCCAACTTGATCAGTACACCCAGTGTCCGTCCTGATTCCTCATCCTAGAGAAATACTGATTATTTATGTGGTCACAAACTGTGAGACAGAGGAAACCTACGAAAAAAACGAAAATTCAAGTGTCAAGCAATTGAAATGCCAGCGTACCCGGTACGAGAACACAACAACACAAGCAAGTCAGGGAAAAATAAAAACATGAAAAGACAGTTAGAGCCAGAAAAACAAAAGTCTGAAATGAAAAAAACGGAACGAAACAAAAACAAAACGAAACACAAAAGACGCAGAAAGGCTGTTAGACGGAAAGCATGCATAGTCAGGAAGGTCAGATATCTGCTTCGCGGACGAAGAAACACCAACGAGAGGGAGATACGGATGAAAGTATGTAGGAAGGGCTAGTCGAACCGACACCTAGCCACCAGACCACCAGACTTTGTGGTGCGTAATTGATTACAGTAAAAAAAGAGGAGTCCTCTAGATTTTGATGGACATGTTGGTTTTCGAAAAGGAGTGAAGGAATGGTCTGAACGCCTTATTTATAGACGTATTTGTTCTGGTCCCCCCCCCCATTGGCAGCTTTGAAGCCTCTCGACGATCCCCGCGGAACCGGCTGCTCGACGGGAAGTTATCTGCCGCAACAAACCTGAAGCCACCTCAACTCGGGGTGTGGCAGACCGACTGCCGTCTGTGTCCACGACGCTGTAGAACAACAGCAGAGTGCACACATCATGAAAATTGAAGCACATCGTGCACTCTAAAGAAGAACAAACCAGCGTAGGTATGTATTTTTGTAAGTACGTACACAGAGTTTCGATCATTGCAACCGAGTGACCGGAAACCGCATGTATACACGCAGAGAAGAGGCAGTCAGTCGGGGGCTTCTCTGGTTGGCTGAAAATGAGACAAAACGAGTCGAGAGCTAGACAAAGCAGACACTCCAGATGTATGTGTAACACGTTTTCAGACAAAGTCAGGTACGGTTTGAGGCTAGCCCTTACTAGGGCTCCTCGCGTGTGGTTCGTGGACCTTCTTGCAACTATTTTCGGCAAGGTTTACCTGATTTCGGCGACTCCTTATTTTCGTCGTTCACGCCTCTTTTATTATCTCCGCCCTTATTCTCCTCTCCCTTGTGTCATCCGTGCATTCGAGGGTAAGCACTCAGGGCGACCGGCTATAATTACCCATACGCACGTACCCTGCGAGGGGGCACGCCAGTTGTCTTTTTTTCTTTGTTTCACTTTTTCTTCTTCGGAATCGTTGTTTTCGTGTACCTGGTATTATATTACTGTCATTATTATTATACCTTATCTCTTATAGAATGTGTATGTGGTTCCTGTTAATAGTATGACCACACAGCATTTTATTGTCTAGTGTCTGCTTCCAAGTAGTCCATAACAAGTACCAGGCACAACGTAGTCCACCTGTGCTGTTCTTTTTTTACCACATACCAACTTCAATTCCTAGGATTGAAGAATAGGCACGCGGACAACGTTTGTTTGTGCTGGATGTCGCCGGGTGGGAAAAGGGCGCTTCAATGTGACGGACATACACCTGTACGTCCGAATATATTTTGAAACGATTGTACCAACAGTAAGTACTACTACAGTGGTGGTAGCGTGAGAAATATATTGCATACTACTACCTGGCACAGAAGTTGCGCACTCGTACGGCAGTAGGGTTTCCACGCATACTTGTCTTGTGCGACATTTGTAGATACATGACGCCCGTTTCCGGTCTCGTCACCCCTGCATACGTAAGGTCCAGGCCGTTTCCGGTCTCGTCACCCCTGCATACGTAAGGTCCAGGTATGGTATTTACGAGTGTTGCGTCCCTCTTTTTTTGCGGAAAGAACCCACCCATACCAACTAACTATTGTACAAAACAAATTGCACGCTAAATTACAGGTATGCTTTTGGAATGGGTGGTTATAAACGGATGAGCTTTTACTAACGTCTACTGATCAAGTTGGGTAGAAAGGACGATTTAATGTGAAGACAACAACAACAACAACAACAACTGTACATACGAGCACAAACACGTTTCCCTAACATTCTTCATGTCCATCAATGTGCTTTTCCAATTCCTGCTAGGTACCTGGTGTATATTATAGAGAGACCAAACCTGGTCCGAAAAGTATAATATACCTCATACGTATTATACGCACAGATGTATTGGCGTACCTATATTTCTATTAGGTAATATTGAACGTTTTGTTGTAGTATCATGCGTGAATACGAATATGTGAAGGTGGTGGATAGGTTTCCCTTGTTTCCGGGTGTTTATTATTTCAGTAACTTTTTGAGTGATCAACGTTCGAGGTATGCTGCACACTGTCGGATGGTATATGCATAATAGTTATAGTATTAATGGTGTGCTTTGCCTTCACATTAAATCGTCCTTGCTACCCAGCCTCATCAGTGCACCCAGTGTCCGTCTTGATTCCATATCCGGAAAAAATACGGTACAGTGCGAGTAACGATTCGGCGGTCACAGACTGATGAGACAGAGTAATACCGAAAACAAACAAGATAATCGCAACTTCATGGGTATAGCAAGCGAAATACAACCACGCCACGTTGAGAAAAACAGAATATAACCACAAAGAATAAAAAAAAAACCTTGAACTAAGTCATGATACAAACTGTGCAAGGAAAAGTAAACTGCTTTTATTATTCGAAGAAAAGCATACGCGATCAGGAAGGACAGAAAGCCGCTGCACAGACGAGGCAATGTGAAGGAGGGGAACATACCGGCGTAGAGGGGGCGGGTAGGGGAAAGGGAACAAACGGGGAGACAAGGGCGAAGCAAGAAGGGGGAAGGAAGGAAGAAAGAAAAACCGTATCCAGGCGGTGAAAATGGGTGCCCCATCTCTTGTAGGAAACCGATACGGGGATATTATGTGCCGTGTCCTTCCTACTCTTGTCGACAGTGGTGTCAACTGCCTGTCTGTGCTGCCGCTGTCGCGACACCCTATATGGGTTAGTGTTGTCATGCTGCTTTGTATGAGGTTGAAAGCCCGGTAATTTCCTGGGGGCTGAGCATTGGGATCGTATTTGTAGTAATTGGAAGGCGTATCTTAGGTGGAAAACCAAGAGTTTTCAAGAGAGGCACGAGCGAGCGTGGTCTCAGTCTCCGCCGTGCACGAAAGGAATAAAGGTGCTCTTCTTTTCTCTCTGAGTAAGTAACACATGAATACATACATGCGAGTACCAACGAGTACCGGCTTGTCCCGCTGTCCGCATGATGTTCACAAGTGGCGTCATCGGCAGGAAAAAGTATATATCGTTGACGTTTTTTCCCTGCCCCTTAAGGCTACGTCTTCCTTTCATTTTTTGTACGTGCTTTGCCGGCTTCGTTGCCTTGCCGTTCAGAGGTGTGGGAGTGGGTGTTGAGGAGCTGAAACTTCGACTCGTGTTCTCGTCCATGGAATCGGGGTTTCCATGAATAATTCATAACTTTGCATATACGGCTCATCAGAGTGGGCTAGTGTTGTGATACTGCTTTGTATGAGGTTGAAACTGATAGTAACCTGGGTTTAAGCACCGGGATCGTATTTCTCGTATTTGGAAAGCGTATCTTGGGTGGAAAACCAAGTTTTTCGGAGAGACACGAGCGTGATTTCAGTCTCCGTCGTGCACGAAAGAAAAAGCGTGCACTTTTTCTATTTCTAAGCAAGCAACACATATGAGTACTAACGAGTACCTGGTACCATTTAATAGGCCGACCTTCTCAGAGATACAACGTGTCCCGCTGTCCGCATGATTTCAACACCTCACTGAGGAAAATAAAGGTTTTTGCAGTGTCGTCTACTATCAGCAAACACATGCATACGTAGAATCTCACACCTGCTTGTCACATTATTTTCAACAGGCTGTGTAGCGCACGAGCGGGGACGAATCAATTGCCCATGGTAAAAAGTGCACTTTCTGGGAAAGTGGTATCCTGCTACGAGTATTATTATAATTCGTCGGAAACACTACTATATGAGCGGAAGTTACAGTAGATGTTTATTAGCAGGTCAACATCGACGTCCTTCACAACGACGGTGGTATGTGGCAGTGTGTGTCGAGGAGTGATCCAGCTTTCATGTATCACAGGAGAATTGTTCGGGATGGCCTCAGAATGTGCATCTGCCTGTAGCATGTGCTACTCTTCGCCGTTATCAAGTGTTTCTCAATGCGAAGTACTTCACTATCGCGGTGGGCGGTAAGAATGACCATCCTCGACCGGATAGAATGATACCAGGTGTTCGCATTTTATGGATGGGTGCTACTGTTGCATACGAAAGCATACCAGCACACTAACTGCCATAACATTTGTCCGTTCCGACGAGTAGTGTGAATACTTACTGTAGTACTTTATTACTGTAGTACTTCACAGTTGTACTGGCATACTTCGAAACGTATTAGCAACTGCCGTTGAAAAAGTATCTAGCAAGCACCACTGGTACGCGTACTCCTGTACTGTACTACTGTATGTACAGTAGTTCTACCCCGCCCACAGAGCTCGTGCCGTACCAGAGGAATTTGCCCCAACATACATGCATCTGGCATGCACCTCGTACGCCACAGTAGGCCGAATATCGATGCTCAACTTACAACTTAATCCTTGCTCCTGTTTCCCGGCAGTGACCATGAAGCTTTCGAATGCCGAGCAAGTTGCGCTTGTGTTTGCCCTCATCGGCGGAGTCACTGTGACGGAGGCCATGAAGGAACGAATAACTGTCAAGAACCACGGCATCAACTTCAAGGTGGACTGGTGGAACGATGGCCGTGTCAATCCTTACCAAGTCTCGTTTACAAAGAATGGGGTCCCCTCCGAGTACACCTTCGATGCAGCTGGGCGTTTGAAGCTGGTCTACGTGAAGGGCGCCGGGTACCAGTTTACCATGTTCTTAAAAGCTGGTGGGGACGCGTTGGCGGTGCAGTCGTTCGCCGGTCCTGTGGACAGAATGCTTATCTCTTCGGAGGATGAAATGGAAGCGGACGATATGGAGATGGACCACCGCCGCCGCCTGTACGACTGTTCGGACTGCGAGCAGACGTGGAACGCAATGTGCGACGTAGGCCTCGAGGACGTGTGCTATTGGGTCGGTCTAGAAACAGATCTTTTCACCGAGGAGACGCAAAAATCGATCAGGAAGATGTGCAAGAAGTTTGACAAAGAGTGCACAGCGTCTGCTGAAACAATTTGCGAAGATATCTGCACGGAAGGTGGGCTTGATTTCTCGGGAGGAAAAGTATGCGTTATGGTGAGACTGCGCATCTTTTGTTTGCTGCCCGACGCTGTTATCGGTATCTATCTATATCCCATCTATGGCTGAGCAGACAAAACCGTCCATCGCTCCCACTACTACAAAATACATGGAAATCAACTGTAATAACAATGTACACAACAACAAAAACATTAACTCTCCAGGTCGAATCGCTCAAACATGCACCACACGTGTTTTGTGGCTTACACGGTCGAGACAGCATCACAACGCCGTCACACGAATCCACCGCGAGGAAAAGCCGAAGAGCCTCACCTGAAGCGGCGCAATAAATGATATGTGTTTCACTATTAATAGGAATTATCTAGTGACGGGGTATGTGTGACTAAGTACGAGCTGGGCCAGCCTTAAAACGGATTTTCTGTTGTAAGCTTCTAGCGCCGCCAATTTTGTGAGTTAGGCTTCGAAAATTGGCAGCGATGATCCTGACATGTGGTGCAAAAAAATGAAGCGTATACACTTTTGTTCACTTAATTTTAATCCGACTCGATTTCGCCGAGATATCCGCGAAAACCCAAAAGTACCAAAAATTCTGATTTTTGATCAGATTTTGACACTAATTTCACAGGACAGCTGGAAAAAAGTCATTTCCGATCAAGCTGGAATTTGGTGTAGACAATGGTCGCCCCGGTAGACTAGTGGTTAGCTTTAAAGACCACTGGTATTGGTACCCAAGTTCAAATACCACCGTGGTGAGACTTTATTCGAAAAAATAAAAAGGTGTCAATTGCTGAGAGCGCCTTCGTTGCGTGGGTAGGCGGAATTCGACGCAAGTCGACGAGGGAAGAAAGTGCTGAAAT
>JBBMHQ010063531.1:0-28576 GCA_037834295.1 Postelsia palmaeformis
ATCAAATATACTACATATGTAACGTGTCAACTGCGCAAATATTTTTCTCCTCGTCATCTAGTGCTGGCCGCATACCTTCAAGCGTGTAGTTGGTCGATATTATGTTTCACCCGAAGTTCAAAGCTGATCACCCGAATAGGTCATGAGTTACAGCTTGAGTCGGCGGCATTCCTCAACGCACCAATCATGCAGCCGCCCTCGCCAACCCAGTTGTGCCCGGAATGGCTCGGGGCTACGGGACGAGAAGCATCACGACGACGGTTGTAAGTCACTCGTAAATATGACCCACTGCAATGCCTCACGTGTAGCCACTGATTTCTCCCAACGAACGTTCTCCTTGACCAAGGTAACTGAGTTCAACCTGGATTTTTTCGGAGCAGAGTGTATGATGGACGACCTACAGTTCGAGGCAAACGGGCAATTCTGGAGGGTGAGCCTTTGCATCGATCACCCATCCGCTATGCTATTCCAGTACCCGGCATCGGTAACGAGACGCGCAGTATGGTTTCGTTGACCAAGCTCTTGTGTTGTTCAGCGTGTGGGGTATTAAACAGTGACCGGTGGCGTTCCGGGAGCCCACCGTATGCATACCAGACATTGTACTGTATTGAAATGTATGTGCTGTCCTGTGCACAGTGGGCGCGTGCTTAGCTGGGGATATCTCCTCAATGTGTAACTAGGCTCCCCACATGAGCTCTTTGCCTCATCCAAAAAGTGACGACCCATGAAAACAAGTTGGACAATCGCATGCCTCACATTTTTGCGTACACTAAGAGATACAACGAGTGTGTTGTGATGACATGGGATATTGTAAAAATGTAATATTGGGTGGTTTCTCGGTTTTGGGAGCCCTGCCAGACACAGGATATGTGCTATTAATAGTCATAAATTTATCGTAGCACGCATTTGATGCACTGCACTGTTGGCGCACTGTAGTTTACCTTCCTAAATGACTGCTTCGGTGTTCTGCGCTACTGTTCTGCAGGATTGCGTGTGCTGGGCTGTACTCTGCGATATAGTCATGCTTTGTACTGTACTGCATGATCTTAGTGTTTGTATTGTGCTCTGAATATTTTACCGCACTGTTAGGATACCGTACGAACCTGCCTGCTCATTCAATGCTGTGCTGTACTGCCCCACTTGACTACCTTTTATTGCACGATACCTGATACTGATCTGGTCGGTGGAGAAGATCGACTTCAGCGAGTGTCCCGAGGCCTCCTCTCTTTCGTTCGACGGCGGCCAGTACACCCTGCTCCAGATGCACATCCACTCCCCTTCTGATCACACGGCGAGATACATGGATCATCGTGAAAAGGAGACTTGCGAGAAACGATGTTGAAACTTTCATTACAACACATGGCATTTCTTGGTTTCTCTCGTGTATTGAGCAGAGACACGTTTCAGCGACTTGGTTGCTTCGTTGGACGGTATACACCAGCTGGTTCTATATGAGTACCGTCCCCGGCAATGGCTGGGGCGACATGACGACTGACGGGGTATGAGAAATATCGTCGAGTGTTCCTCATCACTCCCACTCCCTGAACTTCGTTCTCGAGTAGATGCCGCTCCAGCCCCAACACCAGGGAAGCCAAACTACGCTTTCTTGACCAATTGCAATATCCCCGAATAAACAACGACGGCTCTTAACTTCGCGCGGCTGTGCTTCCCCGCCGTGTTCGAGCAGACTGGAGGATCAGTACACGACGCTGAACTTCATCTAGTGCACTCACGCACCGACCCGGGCGGCCTAGAATCTGAGCTTCTCGTGGTAGGCATTCTTCTGGACACGAATGCGTACGGCCGGAACCTCGTGGTAAGGATGCGGGCGATAGACCACGGTGTCTATTATACCTCGAAAAAACGATCACCGTGCGCAACATATTCGTTTTTTTTACGGCCTGTCCTCTGCAGTTGAAGCCCTCAAACTTTGCAAATCGTACCTACAAGTGGACAGCTTCCGGAATCTCGGCATATATTGTTGGCGTTCCCGACTCTCCCCCCCTAAAACCGCCTGTGAAGACCAACATACCAGTTCGTTTCGCCGCTGCGCTTCTTTGATCTGAACGGGTGGACAGCTTGAGCCACTGTGGGCGGTATTGGGTACTGGTTTCACGACGTTTGACGGAGGCGTCAACCCGTACGACCTGCTGCCGAACAACTTGGCGTACTCGCACTACATGGGATCTCTCACCAACCCTCCCTGCACCGAGGTGATAAAACGTTCCAGACAAAACGAAGCTGGCTCGCCCCCAAAAATATGTGAATAGTTTTGGCGCGCACCTAGCTCCAGCGAATAACGTCGTCGTGTCGTTTACTACTTTTCAATATAGATATCGAAGTATGTCTTCTTGGCGTGTTCAATGCCAAGTATATTCACTACACGGTTTGCTAAGTATATTCACTACACGGTTTTCTGAGTGTATGCAGTCATTATTTGTGTTGAAATGCTGCGACTACATATCGCGAAGCAACGATGCATACATGCTCGTGGAACGCACTCACAGGCGCACCTTACCGCTTTTTTTGGCCTTGTGATATCCACTTCAGTCACCAGAACTTTCTTGTTTTCTCAAAAGATTCGCTCAACGCTTTGACGGCCGTGCACCCGGGCCTCGGTTCGTGTAGAACAAGGACTGGAAGCATGCAGCAGTCCAGCCTTGCCCGCGGCTCTCGTGCAGAAACGGAAATAAGCACTAACTACTGACTGAACGTCGTCGGGTAGACTGTCAGGTGGGTCGTCATGAACGTACCAGGCGTGATCGGCAGGCTGCAGATGGACATTTACCGCGACTCGGTCTCCACCGATCCGGAATCGCAGGTGAAGGGGAAGTTCTCACACACAACGCTCCAGCGTAGATTCGGAATATACCGAGTGAAATTGTGATGTGGTGCTACGGTGGTAAGTCATTTGTACTTCACCTATGCTTGCCCGCAGAAAACAGCCTATATACTGAACAATTTACACGGCTGACTGCTGTAGGCTGACACCATCCCAATTCTTCCTCGAATGTGTTTGCTTGTTCAATCGAGTGCACCTGTGAATGCGAAACGAAATTTGTCCGTGATAAGACAACCGAGGTTCGGGTATTTCGGACGTGGCGGGAGAACCACACATGCTATCCTAAATCTTCGTTCTTGACCTCTCCTCCATGAGCAAACCCATACTTTCAAGATGTTTTTTTTTCATGCATTGGTACTCTGCCATAACATCTGACACGCACGAGTACAATTTGTTTTTTACACTCGGCACAGCAGTTACACAAAAGTTCTTGTGATATTTGTCTTCAAACAAGGCTGCCTGAAAAGGGGGCAAAATTCAAACGATTAAGTATCCCATCGAGCAACCTTATAGCCACAAGTATTACATACAACTCTGTTGACTACACTCTGCTGTATGAGATGAGCAGGTATAAGCACAACTGCTACAGGGATGGCTAGCCTGCTTTGCACGTGCATACATTGCCATCCTGAAGAATACACCTGGTACTACGTTGTCAGCGCTGTGCGTCCTTGGTTCCCCTTTGATTCGATTGCCCTTTCGTGCCCATCGAAAACCGGGATACCAATCGTATGATTCCTATACGCGGGAGTGATTGTCGTCGAGAGCTTACGACAATAGACAACGGTTCTTTTATTACTAAAGCGACGGGACCCCCCACTAGCCACACCACACAAGGAGTAATCTGTGGGTTCGAACCTATATCTCCGATTTACCTCTTCCCCTCGTTCATTCCGATGGACACTACAGGTGGGGGAGCGCTCGGACACAGATCGCCTAGCTCAGCCGCTTAACGGGCGTGTCGTTTTCATGGTGTGAAGGCGCAACGTGTGCGGGTTGGAGGGGGTCGAACTCAAGCGAGTTGCCCATAAACAGCAAAGACATCGCTGCAAGATGTGGACAAATTGTATCAACACAAGTGGTCAACGACTGTTATGGTGCGTTTACAGTAATACTAGATACTTTTATAAAGCCACCGTCCCCGGTGTCTCGGTGGATGGCCCGCGTGCTTATCAAGGGAGGGGCAAACAAACGAGAAAAGGAAAAAAGGGAAAGGGAAAAGGAGAAGGAGACGGAGAGAGAAAGGGAGCCACAGACGAAGACAAAGACACAGACAGAGACGAATGAAGAAGGAGACCCAGACGCAGATGGAGGGAAAGGGGACGCAGACGCAGATGGAGGGAGAGGGGACGCAGACGCAGATGGAGGGAGAGGGACAGAGAGAGGAGGAGAGAGAGGAGATGGGAAAATAGAGATATATATAAATAAATATAAAGAAGGGGATAGAAAGGGATCACGTACGTTGTGCGGAACTGAAATCATTTCTATGCGGAGTCGACTGTACTAAACAGTGGCGTTATGTAAGGGACAACTTTGAGTTCTGTTGGCCTTTCGACTAGATATGATTGTGTCTCCTGTAGCTAAGCTTTATTGGATTGGAGTTTGGCTGAGATGGATAGATTACTTGAACAGGGACTGCAGTACCATGATATATTTCGCATGAAAATTATTTTTGATGTTCTTGATTTTGAGGAAATAGTTTGTGGGCTCGTCTGAGTCTGAAGAGCTAGACGTTTTTGTTGCCGAACTCTGAGCAGTCAACTTTTTTTCACTTCGTTCAATATTGATAGTTTTTAAGCAGGTGTTTATTGTCTTTTTTACTGAAATCTGATAATCGAAGTTTTTTTGGGGCGGGGGATTCGAGTCTCAACTGTTGACCTTTTTGAGATTTTTGTTTGAGGCGTGGAAAACCTTGAAAATTAACTTCGAGTATATTACCTTAGATTTGGATTTTGGTTCAAGTGGTTCACCACCATGCATTTTATCATGAGCGATGTTCGCTCATCCTATTTACCAGAGAGGATGTTCGGCGTGCTCACGTACTTGGTGCATGATTTCATGCGTAACGGTATCTGGGAGTTCCACGCGAAAAACACATATTTGTATGGAGCGGCCAGCGGTGAAGAGATGCGTTCGGTGCGCGAAAAATTGAACCAACCCTCCTTCTTCCTCGTCGCGTGGTCTTTCGTGACGAATCGTCTCCTACGAATTGACTCAGGCTTGTCCCATCATATCTGCGAGTGACCCGATCACCAGCATACATTGTGGATGACTTCTTAGGCTCCGCAAACGGGAGTATTGGCCCTTAAGAACCGCAGTCCCGTTTTGGGGACACTTGGGGACAAAATTTTCGGAATTTGAATGGTCTGTCCCCAAAACGAAAATGGGGTTCTAAAAGGGTTAAGAACGGCACATGCGTTGGCATGCATTGAGAGCCGTAGCGCACAACCTCATACTGAAGTAAACCCTGACCGCATGCATGTATGTGTCACCACGACCCGCCGTTCATGTTGCGTTCATCCTGCGCATGGCCAACCTGTCGCACTTTTCTGCGAACGGAAGTGTGGGGGGGGAAGCCCATACGTGCACTAGTGTGCAGTAAACAATTAGATTAATACAGGCAGTCCTGGAAAAGACGGGTGCCATTTTCTGCCTCTGATAGGTGGGGTCCAGAATGTAAGTTGTTGAAAAGAGCAGCATCACCGTGGAAGCCATCTGCCATTAATATTATCGTCGTTCAATAAAGCACGTCAGCAGGAACGTATTAGAGCCAAACGTCAGTACGATGATTGCCTCTTCCATCGCCACATCTTCACGGGGTCAGTGTTTTGGTCAGATTATATGTAGGCATGAAATACCTGGGGTGATACTGGTGAGTGACCACACATTGGACATATCTGACGTCACTTGAACGTCGTATTTCACATGTGGATGCTCCAACGAACTCTTACTGCGCTCGAGCAACGACAGCCCCGGGCAGTATTAACTCTTCGGGATGCCAGTATATCTACATTTTTTAGGGGCGCGGTGCACGACACACAAACAAACCACTGCCTGATGTTGTGGAGTTGTTGTATTTTTCATGATGCTTTTGACTTCTCGTCCTGCCCACTCTTGGTACAATGGGAAACATCCCGATAAATAGTTACTTGGTGTACCACACACCCTGTACCAGAGAAACAGTGAGTAAGACTCAATTCCTTGAGTCATAGATCAATACCGGAAAAAAACGGCACATAAGCCAGTATTGGAAGTCGAGGTAACTGCGCACCTCGTGAGAAGGAGGCGATCCACGTTCAATATATGTCTCGCGATATAAGTGTATCAATTAACGTGAACAGGCGAAGCAAACATCGAAAACATTACTTAGCAGCGCGCTGCTTACGCGCCATAGCGATGGATCAGAAAATATTCATAGGATTAATCACCTTTTGTTTCGTGGAGTAGACTGGGGCGTCGGCGAGCTCACTTAGTCGAAATCACTGTCGAACATTTGTGAAACTGGGATATGGTGATATTGTGCGATCAGCTCACTTTCCTAAAATCGCGCGAGGAGCCATGTATAGAGGCTGTAAGCAAGAATGAAGCTCGACGGGAGAAAACCAACGTAAAGTAAGCGCGGCAAAATCATACCAGTCCTCAAGGGAAATTATACTATTAATAACGAGCTGTGATATACCATCATGAGTCAGTTGCCAACAAGTGATACCACGAACGTACCAATGGTGTCATGTGCAAAGGAGGAAACGAAACAAACAAGGAAAAGGATGAGAGAAAGACACGGAGAGGGATAAAGCAAAAAACAAAGGCAAACAGCCGGAGAAAAAAGGGCGAAGTGAACATGCGCGTAGGGATCAGGGTGCATCCAGAGAGCAACGTGGCTGTTTGCTGGTACAGTCAGTCCTATGCTGTGTACTGGGACAGCTGATGGACCGATGTAACGGTGCCGCAAGAAGATCAAAGGTCGGGGCACTTGGTATTCCTAGACAAGTGTGCCTATCAAGTCGGTTCTTGTTGGTACTCACGAATGCATGTTTTTGCGTGAAGACAAGAAAAAGAGCAGCTAAATTCCTTTTGTGCACGGTGAAATCTAAGACCTAACTTCTGCTTCTCTGGTAAACACCTGCTTTTCCACCGAAGATACGCGTTTCATGTACGACCTCAAGTACGATCCCAGTGCCTGTACCCAGGTAGCAACCGAGTTTCTAACCCATTTCAAGGCAGTATCTTAGGACCGGGCCGATCTGATGAGCCGTATATGCAAACAAATATAAAGTTGATAAAAGCCTCGATTCTACGAGCTTGAACATGAGTCGAAGATGCGACTCCTCTGAAACTATTCCCACACCTTAAAATGGCAAGGCGACGATCCCAAATGCCACCCGCAACAGGTAAGCAGGCGAGAAAGATGCATGAAAAAGTGAAACATAAATATCAAAACGAGAACACAACACGAAAGACGCTAAAAACCACCCGAATCCAGGCCACAGCTCTGGAAACGCTTTCTGTGCCACTCATGAGTGTCCCAGATATCCAGACCAACCCCGACACAGAGTGGGGGAGTAGGCAGGACAAAAATGACAAACACCACCCCATACTTAGAATCGGAGAAAAACGAACCAGATACACACCCATTAAGTGGTCCGCCGCTTCTTCAATACGTCTGAACTACGTACTCGACTGTTTTCGGTGCGAGCGCCGATAATTTTTTCCTGATAGGCAAGCTGAATAGCATTAGCGGCCTTCATAGCAACCCAATCAGTCTTGCGATTCCGCTTTCAAGTGTGTTTTCCCCTCTCCAATTCTCCAAACGAAACTCGTTTGGTAGGCTTTTGTTACCCACACAAGCCACGAAACCCGCGATGGTATCCTGCGCTCTCGCACCTTCGTCTTCACGTTGGCACAGTCACTTTTCACCCGTGTAAATACGTATGAGGAAATAGGGAGGTCGACGAGAGGCATTGTCTCCCTGCGATGCAGTGAAAGAGCAATCGATGGTGAACTGTCCGCAGTATCGGGAGATAGATGGGTCTCGGTTGTGCTCGACGTGACACACCCGTATAGCATGAACTCCATTAGCTCGAATTTGAACATTCGCCCTTTGAGCCGGAGCGGTGCGATATGCTGCTTCTTGGTTGATAGATATTTGAAGAACATTGATCCGCGAGCCACAGCCATCTACATGCCTTGACGCCGGTTTGAAACACTCAACTTGATGAGGGGGTGCGGATAACATAGTGATAGTGACTGGGACGTTCGAAGGTGACCCGTCGTTGGTCTGCCGCCTCGCCACGTGTCGTCGGGTCTTTGTGCGCAACCACAACAGCCTGGTGGTGTGAACGAAACGGTACGAGTGCGTGGAAGTAACTATGACTCAGAGAGATGCGGAACCGTCGACCATTGTTCTTTTGCAACCGGCCTTGCTCACTGCTCGAACCAAGCATAATTCTTGGAACCAATCGGTGCCAACTAAACGCGTCGCTCGAGGTTCCATTCAAGCCAGTGTGATTGATACCATCACAAATATGTATACTGTTTGCACTACGGGCAGGTAGTAGTCTACCACTTCATGCACCTTTGGTATGTCTGGCGAAGATAGAGCATGAGCGATATTTTACCCAAGCCATGGTGCAAAAACTGTGGCGTTGGGAAGTATTTCACGCATGAACTCACAACTCGACACTGAGCTCCAAGTCACCGTACGTTGTATGGCACTGGTGAGTAGCTCATGTCAAAAGCGATACCTACAATAGAGTGCAGTACGACCAACCTCGTGGACAGGTCACCTACACTCAAATTTTTAGCTCACAATTGTCGACCTCTCTGTCCACTGCCTAGTACACCTCACAAGTACAAGGTCGGTAAACTTGCTCTCCTCTCGTGAAAATAATCACGGTGTATTCATATATAGGGTCGGCTCTTGTTTTCAGTGGGTCTGCAGCAAGCATGCCGTTGCGCACAAGATATAATATTCCCAGATAAAAATACCGGCATAAACCCTCCTCGGGGCGAACCGCGGATAAATATACGGGTCAAGCACTTGCTCAACGCCCCGACGCTGGTTCAGCACTATTGGAGCGGACTGGCGGCCTCCTGCGATACATGGTGTGGATGATGTGATCGTCCGGCCGCGCAGCCACCCCACAGAGGTGATCCTGAGGAGAAACGTGGTGCTTTGGCCTGATATACCGTTTGACTGTTGCTTGTTAAAGCTGATCCAGCATCGCACATTCCTACCCATGACGACACAAGGGCGCATAGGCCCGGTGTTTTCCGCAAGAATCAGCTCGGCAATAAAGTCGCGGCTACTCGGGTAGCAAGACACTATAGTCCCTTCGAACATGATGCAACCGTGCCGAGGCGTAATGGGCAAAGGTGCACAGACATCGACTTGGGGCGATGTTCGCTTGACCACGCTCACAATGCTGTCTCACGTGATATTGCTCGTCAATTCAAGACGAAGGTCGAGCGAGCGCCACGAGATGGACCTCGCAACGACTGTATAGGGTGAAAGGGGATCCGCACGGCCGTAACTTCGCCCATACCGTAGTATGCGGAAGAGCGACCGCAGAGCCTATACACCGACCGTGCGGGACATCTGCAGACGTCAAAGGTTTGCGCCGAGTACTGGCCCACTATCTTCAACGACGCCACCAACGTGGGCTGGAAGGTCGTTCTACTAGACGAGGGCGTGGTCACAGCTTTACGCGATTCCCGCGCTTGCTTGGCAGGCGGCAAAGCCTACGAGAGGTCGAAATACCTGCGTCAGTACGACGGTATCAAACTGTCACCAAGAATTCCCTAACGGTGGGTAAACATTGGTAGACGGTCCGAAGCGTAGCGTTTGGATGGGGCGGCCGCTAGCTTTTGTCACAGTATAAGGGATGACGGTGTGTCTGAACTTTAGGTTCATGTCCGATGCCGTGATTTTTCCGCCCACGGCACTTGCTTATTGTCGCATGTAGCCGGAAAAATGGATGTGGACGTGCGACGTGTTTAGCCTCATGGCACGGGTGGATGAACAGCCCCGCACCATTTGCGCGTTCAACACACTTTACTAGGGACCTTGCAAAGACCCCTTACTGCCGTACATGATACCAGGACGCCACAGGTTAAGTAGGCTTCCGAATCGAAGCCGGAGCGGGAGCCCTGTTTTTGCTTGAACTTCGGTAAATTCCACGCCTCGAACTGCAGCAAGGTCATCATGCTGTTGCCATAAACGTCGCGAGCAACTTCACCGATGTGAAGTGGGGCGAATAGCGTGCGGCCTTCATAAAAATCGATGAGCGGTTGCTGATATGTGTATTGTCTACAGTATACCACGCCGTGATCGCAAGCCTCTACCGGGTATGGCCAAACACAGGTTTTCCCTTCTCTAATCGAACACTGAGCCATCTGCTGTCAGCCCGAGACCACAGTCTTGAAGTGTGCACGCCTTCGAATTCAGCTTGATCTCTCCACCGCAAAATCCATTTAACAAATACTATTTTGTCAGCGTGTATTATATTTAGGACATGCGATGATTCGCTATGAAGCTGTGATTATAACGTATTCCACCCTATCTTGATATTCCTTGGCGATCCAGACTACCTTCCATGCGATCCAGGAAACGTATTCCTAGGCTATACCGGTGTGCTTCCTTCGTCTTAGTTCCGAGTATGGATGCGTGTATGAGTGGTTAATGAAGCTCATGCTGGCCGTTGTTAGAGGACGAACGCAGGAGCGGTAAACATGCTTCGTTTGCGTGTATACATGCACTAGGGCAGCCTATATGTATCGTGATGCGTAAACCGCAAAACGAGAGGTCACGTCACGGAGTTGGGACACGCGTTGAATCCTGGACATTTTCATGCAGTACTGCATTTGAGACTGCAAGAGGCTTCTCAGACTCCCTGCCTGTGTTTACATGGATCTGTGCTGCACACAATACAATATGTTCCACGATAATCTTAGGGAATCCTGTACCTGTGCCGCACACAGCACAATCTTCGGTCTTGCGGTATTCCATGGATCTCACACGGCAAGTGCGCACATTAAGTGAGGGGGTAATGCGTTGGAAATGCGCGAAGGAATTTTATTCAATGCATCGATGTGATGACCATGTGTGCGCATTTATACACTACCAGGTACACTTTATCTAGCTTCTTCTGCAGTTGCTATTTTGATAGGTGGTCTCGATGGCGGCGCCAGAACAACAGTAGCTACATTCGAAGTTTGGGGTTTCGCGATTTGCTGGGCAAGGAATACCTTTGTTGAATGCTGGCAGTTCTTCAGGCTGCATCGTTCAAAGTCTAGGTTGGGCACTACTATTACCATCGTCACGTTGTCGATACCCGAATCTCTGCATCGATCGTCTCATTACGACAAAATATTTTTTTGTTTCGATTAGCATAAATATAAAACCTCGCGAACACGCACTCGAGGGAAGTGCGTACGACATACCTCAGCCAACCGTCTCATGTATCTCCATAGCGCTTTTTTATGGCGCGCAAGAAGTACTGGTGCTCCGTACAGTAGTGCACAAAACACACAAAACCATTATGTGACTGATGTTGAATGGTCGATTCGCGTCGGTGTGTTCATGAGAACCCATGACAACCCACCTCAATTGCTGCGCGACGGCATCCATTCAGTATCATCATAGATTATGAATCGCATATAGGTCACAGGAAAAGCGGAACCGTTTTGATGCTTCTAACTGCATTTTCGACGCAGAGTCGGGGCATGCGGCGGTTCGTTGTCGTCCTGGCATCGAATGAATTGTACTCGACTAACCAGCAGCGTCATATGTACTCCCCTTTTTACGCTGGATCCTAGAGTATAGCAAAGAAAAGCGGATGAAGGCCAGGCGGCCTTTTGAGGGATGTGGCACCCGTATGCGTGTGCTGTACTATAGTTTGACCGGGACACGTGGCCGGAGCGAACATAAAACACATAGTTTTTGCACTTAGAATGACAAATGCGACTGTCCCATCGAAAACGGCAAACCACGTATCAAGTATCATACCAGTTATGCTCTATATTCAACAAACTAAAAATACTCGTTTGAAAACTGTTGTATTGTGCTGCCCCAAGTACTTCGCAAAAAGTGGGAACGACATGTCAATGACTATGTCGTTTTTACAGGTGTATTGCCGATCGATAGCAGATACCTGGTATCGGGTATCAGATATCAGGTTTTCGATACTGCTCATGCTAGCAGTGTCTCGATAACTGACAGTTTTTAGGATTGAGTGCAAAAATGCGCGTACAGTACGCGTCCTGTTCACGCAGTAATTTGTGCGCACACTGCAAGTTGTTGTCTGCAGCGATGCCGCACGTACCTCTGCTGCTGTCTCGCTGCTGGTGTTGCGGCTGAGTTTACACAGCAGCAGCTACCTGCTGCGGTAACCGACCGCAGCAGCGATGCCTGCTACTACCCCTGCTGCTGCTTACTACTGCGGCAATTTTGAATGTTGTGCTGACTCTGCTATAATTGACTCCGAGTGCGGGAGAGGCCAATATCTTCTGCCACGTGCCGTTGGTATTGGTGCCTTGGCAACTGAGCAGAAAAACGGCAGTTGCTATCGGAAAACAATCATAAGAATGATAAAAATGGCAACCCTCTAAAAACTAAGGTGATCACTTTCCCGCCAACAGCAACGCGTCTCTAATTATCCATGATATTTTGGCCCAAAACTATGACAAAGGGTTCTGAGTTATGTGCTTCAGGGAAAATGGTTGAACAAGACAGCATGAAATAACGCCCTACGAAAATGCGGGTGAAAAATTGTGAATAATTCGCGTGAGACAGAAGATATAAAACCTGAGAACTGACGCTCGCAATTTTCTTTTCCCTGCACCACTTGGCACTGCCCTGATCCTGTTCTTGACAAGATTGAATGATGAATTTGTATCAACCTGCTCAAAAGTAACCACACGACTTGGCACTGAGGCTTTTTTCTTTTCCCATGCGGATCCTTTGTACATGAAAAATAGTTTTTTCAACATGTGCTTGAACTGAGTTATAAAGGCGAATGCACGCGTTTTGATCGGGCGGAGAGTCAAAGTCTGATCGAGTCGTGAGGATGCTCTCCGAAGTCGTCGAAGAGCTTTCCGGGACAGACTCATGTTTCTCCATAGTCCTATTAGCTGTTGACCCGTTTGGAACTAACTCCAGTCCGTTTTGGGGACAATGAAGTTAAATTCCGAGTATTATTTTCCACAAAACGGGACTGCAGTACTGCAAGCTGCAGTACTGCAAGTGTTAATAGATTGTTGTTCAGACCAGCGATCCAGTTTTATCTGCCAGCTACGCCGGCGGAAGCGCAAAACCCAAACGTTTTCTCCCAAATGTATTGCTTTAAAACAACAGCCGAAACCTTCCTCGTGCCGCCGCTGTTGGGAAAAAAACAGAAAAAAAAATACTGTCTTTTTTTCAACGGTTGCAGGCGGCGCAACTTGTTTCTTCTGGCTACAAATTGTCAAAACGCTGATACAAATCAGCTCGTGCGACGTTCGACGCTTGAAGCCGACGATGACTCAGGCCACGGCCAACCCGCTCGGTGTCCGGTAAGGCCAACGAGTACAAACGATGCCCCCGAAGAAGTTGAGGTGTATTCAAGGCCTAGGAGGCGAGAGCTTGCCGGCGGTGCCTTACGGTATCATCCCAAATCTGAAAATATATACTCGGAGTACATTTCATGGCCGTCTGAGACGAGAAGAGACTTTTTGCCTCCTGTTTGTGCACACGAGCGGCCAGATGTCTTTTATCACACGCTTGGTCAGCTCCCCTAAGAGGATGACACCGGTTGTAGTGTGCACACGTTGACGACGGATGGGTTGGAGCCCCCAACGAGCTCATATCGTTCATATTTCATGACGCAGTCATTAGCTTTCACGATACATGTCCCCGTCAAGGACCCGGAATCTCGCCGTCTCAAACCGAACGTACATCAGAGTTTTTCTCAAGCCAATCAGAACCCAACATCGGTCCCACATTTTCTTTCTCATTTTTAGGCCAATCTATGCAATGGGAAAGCGGAGTATCGAGAAAAAGTATGCTTTTCAAAAACACTCTCCGAAGCGTTTTGGAACACGATTCTCTTAGGCAAGTGTAGAAGAAGATTGATTTTTCTGGTAAAGCTCGAACTACAACTGAGTAAATTTGGGGCCGATGTTGGGCCAACATCGGCTTGAGACAAACTCGGGCCAATCTTTCGTTCGAAACAGAGAGATTCTGAGTCCTTGACGGATATTACACGACAAGTTCAACCACTGCGTCATGAGTTATGAACAGAGTGCACTCTTTGGGGGCTCCGACTCACACGAGGGTTGCCAATACATACGATGGCCGGCTTCATTTGGTGGAAGCTGACCAGGCGTGTGATTAAATACAATTGGTTGCTGGTGTGCACGAAAAAAAGACAAAACTTCATCCGTCTCGAATGGCAAAACATAAGCCCTTTTCGGGGTTGGGAGGATTCCGTAGGACGCCGTCGGCAAGCTCCCGCTTCTCAGACCATGGATCCACCTTATGTCGTCGAGACCGTTATCTTCATTCGTTGGCCTTGACAAGCATTGAGCGGGTTGACCATGTTGAGATCAAACGTCGATCGTGGCACAAGTTGGCTTGCACGATTTTGCTCAATATATTCATGAAGCGTCCGCTGTAAGTTCGACTGATTAAATAGTTGATACTCAGCTTTGTACGCTTCGTGATACCGTTCGTGTATACCCTGTTTTTTACCGCATTCACGAATTGTATGATAGGCCGTTCGTGCGTGTTGTTCATATCTATCTTTGTCAAGGATATAGGCCAGTGACTCCCTTGGATGCTACCCGGGTCAACAGAACAATGTCCATAATCATTTCGCTCACTGATACTATAGAACCCGAACAAGGTATAGTTAGGGTCGTTCGTATCAAGCAACTTTTCCTTTTTTTCCCCCCCAAAACAACAGGAAAATCGAGGAAAACCTGGGTTTATTACGAAATCTGGAATGTTTACAGAGGGCAGAATATGTGGAAGGCTTCGCATTCCTACTTTTGGGCGGGAAAAATGATAAAAAAAATGGAGTCCTAAAAATTGCGGGGAAAACATTATTGATTTTTTTTGTTTTTTGAATCAGCTTTAAGGGCTGTTCTTCTCGAGCAACTTTTTCCCCCACAACTCCGAATAATTTTGAGCAAAATTTCGGACAAAGAGTTAAAATATTGGAATGCGAACCCGTCCAAATGTTTTGCCCCTTGGAGAAATCCCAAATTTCCGAATAAATCCAGTTTTGTCTTGATTTTCTTGCTTCTTGTTGAATAAAATGAGAAAAAATTGCTCGCTCAAAATGACTGTAAGAAGGACCCTCGGCATTCAATATTTGATTCCTCGAAAAATTCGGAAGTCTAATAAATTGCGCGAGGACAATATTTGGATATGTTGGAGGAAAGTAAATCGGTAAAAACGACTCCAAAATGTTTTCTTTACAGTACGTTAAAGTATTTTCGTTTTACAAATATTGTTCAATTCGTGAATGGACGGGTTCGTCAATTTATAGCCATTGAAGCAAATTGGGCCGCCTGCAGTTGTTGGGGGAAAAATGACAAAAAAAACAAAACAAATACTATTGTCCCACAGCGGCGTAAAAAGACATTTTCGGCCGTTTTTTTAATGCTAAAAAAATAGTAAAAACCTTTGAAGTTCGCGTTCCCACTGGCAAAGGTTTATCGAGATTTTCCGAAAGTTCGGAACTTGTTTTTTTTACAACGTGCTCCTTCGGCCTCCGGGGAAATCCGCCTAGACCTGCAGTGGTCTAGCGATAGTCACAAAAACATCGAGCATCGGACTAGGTAGAGCGGAAACTCTGCGCGGTCCGGCTGGTGGCCTGCTCGTTCAAAGGACCGCGTGGGGTGGTGGCGATGATTTGTTTTATCAACCCCGACGCAAAGGAGCTCGTCCCTCAGGAGGGACGGGTACATCACCACAGCAGGGAGCGCTACGTTGGCAGCCGGTGGAGTGGAGAGGCTGGCCAGAGCGTGGGTATGCATGCACGGAAGTAAGGACGTGAGTGTCGGCGTTGGCTGGGATGGCTGCACCTAGCCAACGGAAACCAGAGTGCGTACCGGGGTATGGAACGGAGAGCCACTTTCGCCATAAAGAAGAAGAAGAAACGAAAGAGAAAAAAAGGGGGAGGGTGCGAGCCTCGTGTTGGCTGGCGAAGAGAGCAGAACGTGAGGCCCGCAACAGGCAGAAGGGGACACTTGTGAAGGTAGCGACCTACAATGTGCCCACCCTGGCTGTGAAGTGGGATATCGGGTACGGACACGACGAGCATGACCTGGCGAAGGGGTGGCAACTCGGCTGTGACTTCTTTGGTTTGGGGGAAACTCGGAGATCTAGCAGCACGATGTCCCGTGCGGCAGGGTAACGCGTTTCCTGTTCAGGCCAGCAAAAAACATCTACCAGGCAAGAGCTGTACGGAGTAGATATAGCTGTCAAAGAATCGTTGTGTAGTAAGTCTGTGTACATTTATCGGTCCGACGACAAGCGGCTAATGGCTATACGCGTTGAACTGGCTAGCAAAGGCGAGGCAGTAACTTTCGTGATCGCGTATGCTCCAACTGACGGTACCAAGAACGCCGGACTGTTAAGTATTTTCAGGCAGAAGCAGGAGAAATTGGTGGAAAAGATCCCGACGGAGGAGTGTGTCTGTTTGTACAGATTGATGCCAACACGCGAACTGGACAGGTAATGGGAAGGGTGGGGTGATGATGATAGTAGAGTGCTTGTAGCATACGGACATGATGTTCGTAACGATAGTGGCAAATAACTGCTATTGTTCGCCACCAATTGCACGCTAGCTTCCACCAAATCGTTTTTCAGCACGCATAAGGGTGGGATATCGCACACACACAACGGCACCAACCTGAATGACGGTAAGCAGACCGACTACAATCCAACCCGCCAATCCCTTCGACCTAGAATACAGAATGTTCAAGTCGTCCCACATCCACCTGCCCTGGCTAAGGCTGGCTCGGACCACAACATCTTGTATGTCAAAGCGCGACTCAGTGGTCACTCTGCACCCAACAGACAAATCCGTGGAATAAAAAAAGGACGAGAGATCGACAGGCAGCTTTCGATGTCCGACGGAACGTTTCGTGAACGAGCATTTATTATAGTTGCAAGGGTCATTTCCACCCTCGACCAGCATATCCAGCCCCGTAATACGTCTGGTTTGGTTGAGGTTTTGACGACCGCTTTTCTTGATGCAGTCGAAAAAGATGTACCACCCCCTCCACGTCGCCACCGAAGACATAGATGGTGTGAGTCTATCCGCCGAAACCTTGGCCGCATATATATCAGCATGGACAGCGAGAGAGGATGCACGACAATTCTTGCGTGCCTACCCTCAGGGTATAACCGCGTGGAAGACACTGAGATCTGCGTGTGCGGACTTGCAGAAGGTGATTACCACAGGACGGCACGCGTACTTTGGAGCGTACCTTGCCGAAACCGAACGACCTCTACCGAACAACGACCAGACAGGCTTTTACAAGCACCTTATGAGTACGGTGGGATTGAAAGGGACTCAAGCGATTGGCGAGCAGGTCATCAGAGACGAAAATGACACGCTTTGACGAGATATGATGAGAAATTTTTGAACGATGGGCTGGGTTTTTTCGACAAACTCTTGAACACGAAATCATCGAAACTCGACTCCACGATCATCGATCTCTTGCCATCGCAACCGCTCAATCTGTCGCTTGAAGTTGAACCATTCATGGACGAGGTGACGAAAACACTTGAGGAGATGTCAAATTGTACACCTGTCGAGCCAGATGGTCTCCTGCATAGAATCCTAATAATTGACTACTCCGCATTCGCTCAGTGTTTTTGAAACATCATCCTTGTCAATGCATGGGCAACAGGAGACATGCCATAAAATGGAACGGTGCGATCATCAAGACCCTCAACAAAAAAAAGGACCGAACTGACTGCTACAACTACAGAGACATTTCGCTTGTTGCCCACGCAGGCGAAGTTCTGTTGAAAATCGTCGCCTCCCGCCTACTACGAGACCGAGGAATTACTCCCTGAGGAGCAGTACGGCTTCCGCCCCGGACAACCAACGATTTACCTGTTGTTTGTCGTGCGCCGGCTGCAAAAACTCGGACGACAGAGGAAAATCCCCTTGTACGTATGCTTCATCGGCCTCCAGAAAGCGTACAACTCTGTCGACCGAGAGCTGTTATGGGAGGTACACACACGCTTGGGCGTACCAGCCAAGATGCAGAGAGGTTTCCGTAATTTCCACGATAGCATGCGGTCTCGCGTGCGTACTGATGACGGCGAGCACGTGGAATGGTTTGATGTCACGAGGTGCTTCGGCCAAGCTGTCTGCTATCACTGCTACTGTTCATTGCATTTTTCGCTGCTGCGTTAAATGTCGTACTTGTACGCTTCAGTCAAGACGAAGACATTTGAAGGGATATGTTCCAACTCAGTGATGCTGGAGAAGTTCGAACGAAAAAACAAGATCCGTTGGCGGGCGTGCGAAGGACTGTATGGGGCATGTAGTACGCTGATGACGCTGGAATTGTCCCGAAGTTGGCTGAAGGGCTCGCAAAAATGATGACAGTCAACGTGACTGTCTTAGACGCAGCAGGCCTCACGGAGTCAGAAAAGAAGACAGAGACAATGCTTCTGCGAACACCAGACTAGACAACCCTCGGAACACCGCCCGCCATCGAAGCCGTAGACCAGAGACATACGAAGACGGCCCGGTTCTCGTACCTAATCGGCATTTTTCACGAAAATGCTGACCTCTCGCTTTAAATCGACCGACGGATCCGTCTCATACGAGTATGCCTCAAACGATTCGGCCCCGAGTTGAATCATAGGCCGACCGCCCCCCTTAGCGTGACAGTCCAAATGTTGAAGGCCGAGGTTACTGAGACCCTGCTGTACGAGTGCGTGACGTGGACCCTCGGGTTGGAACACTTCGCCAAGCTTCGAACGGCTCACCACCAAGTTCTGTTGCGAGTCATTGGCTTCAAGCGCCGACTTCTTACTGACCATGCCACCCTCTCGTACGCGAAGGCCCTCAGGATGACGTGTTGCGAGAGCAATGAAAAGATTTTCCGTAAACAGCGGCTTTCTTTTGCGGGGGACGTGGCACGGCAAAGCAAGGAGCGATTACCCGGTCGTGTAATGTTCGGGACGATGGCTGGTGGAAAGAACCCGAAATCTGGCGGACAGTTTAAGACTTGGCATAGATCCATGGTCGAAGACCTCAGGGCATTCCGAGCCACCGATGGATCAACGGAATTTGCCCTCTTGGTGTTTGGAGTTGAGACCACGCTGTAGCCCTCTGCAGCAAAAAGAGCCGGGGAGTAGTACCGGGGGATCCTTCAAGCAGGACAAATGATTCATGGTGAGGTGGCACGAGGCTGAAGCTGAGATGAGTAGGCAGCGCCGGGCATCCGCTGTGGGTACGATTGAAGGGGGGAAGGGACAAGTGGAGGAAAAGAGGAAAACCCGACCAAGGGAAATGCGAAGGGGGAGGAGAACAAGAGGAGTGCAAAGCAAACTGCGGTGGACGAAAGTAGGGATGAAATGGCAGACAGGGTGGCAAGGCACCTGGCCGACTCAAAAGTTGAACATGATTACTGTACTATTTTCACTTGTGCCACCAACTGGGGCAGCTGGCTCAAACGTGGCCCTCCTTTGTCTTTTTTAATTTTTTGTTCTTCAATTAGACATCTTTTTGTTTTTTATCTCCCTCTCTCCCATGTGCTGGTTTTCTGCGATTTTCATTTCATTGCTTTTTTTCCCCTTATACTGTTGATAAGTACTGGAGAAGTCAAGGGGCGAGGGCGAATGACGAGCTTGCTTTGCTTTTCCGTCCTACCTGGCGCCAAGGAGCTGGGCATAGTTGAGGAACGGTAGCATGGTATCGGGCGGACTAGCAGGGAGAGCCTGGATGTGTCCCTCGTACGACAAACCTCTGTCGCTACCTGAAGGGCGGGGCTTCGTGCTTCAGTTGCCTGTTATTTCCCCCTCGCTACCTTCGATTGGTTCTTTGTCCTACTTTGCTAGTCAGTCTTAAGAGTGAAAGTTTCCTTCTCCGATTCTCTTTTTTTCCAGCTCGTGGTTTTTGAAGTGCTTGTCACATGGCCTGTGGGCCAGGTGAGGGCACGACAGTTTGCTTCTTCTCTTGATTTTTTTGTTGCATACGTGGCAACGAAGTATCTTTGTGGCGTAGCTTTGTGACAACATAGCTTGCAACTCTTTTTGGATGGAAGAATCGGCACGGACACTGATTGTGCTGGATGTAGACGGGTAGAAATAACGGTCTCATGTTAAGAACACACACACATATCAAACGTGTTATCAGAAACATTTGGGCCAGCATGTCCTCGAAAGTCGAACTTGTTTTGAAAACTTTGCTTTACCGATGGCATGGGTGGGTCTCTAGAGAGTCAAACAAAAAAAACGTCATAACTGGGGGCGGACATAGTAGATGTTGAACAATTTCTTTATAGGTTAAAAAAGGCATGCTGTCCTCACTGTGGCAATCAATGTGTGCCTGTTTTTCACATTATTAAGCCGTTAGTTCTAACCGTCGACGAAAAGCACAACTACTGTCCATGTCGATTCTTCAATTCTAGAAGAGATACAAAAGTTTTATGGGGACACAAAGCCACGCCACAAGGACACTACGTTGCCACGTGTTATGCAGTCAAGCAGGTACCAAACGTAGTGGGCAGTGCAATGCAATGTCATGTCACCAGTATACTGGATACGACAGGCACGACATGAGCATTTTATCAAAACGAGAAACAAAACTGTACAGGGGAAAAAAAAACAGTCGAAAGAAAAAGGACACACTTACGTAGAGCTAAACTTACTGAAAAATGTACATATCACTGCTTGGGCGTGCTCGGTTAATAAATCCCTGGCCTCTCGGAACTCCTACTCCGAAACCGCCTCTTTTTCATTACGCACTTGGCCATTTGGGTACCCGAAATAATCCCGTACTCGCGAGAACGTCCTGTGGAGGACGATTCTGCCCTCCAGAGGGAGACTTCCCCCTCTGGGAGATTGTGTAGAGGATGCTGTGAGTTTCTGAATCCCTCAGAGGGTATGTTTGTCCCCCAGACAATGATTCAGACAATTGTTTTGATGGGCTTAAGTATTTTCCGCCCAGATCTCCAAGGAGGATCGATATATATACTCCGAGTATATACTTAGTTTATGTATATATATATATATATATATATATCGACGAGTAAATCCTCCAGAGTGGAAATATACCCTGTGGAGGTTTGTGTACAAAATGCCCCGACGAAATCAGGGCGTTGTGATCCCTTTCGGAGTTTTTTTTTCAGTATTCCCCCCCCCCAAAAATTCTGATTGCATCCCTGCAGAGGGTTTTGCAGATCTATCGAAGCCTGCAGAGGATAATGGGATGTAAGTTCCTGTGGAAGGTAGAAAACAATATCGTCTAGAAGATTTATCCGCGAATTTGACCCTGCCGAAGAGATCGTCATACGAATTTCTCCAGAGAAAGTTGGCGAACACCGTCCAGGGGTTTTGTTATACGGGTAATCCCCCCAGAGGAAATGGCCTAGTAACTACACCCTCCGGAGTACAAAAACATGTACGATCCTCTATTAATAGAAGAAAAGTACACTTTACCCTCCAGGGGTTTGGTCGAGCAATATTTTCCTCTAGAAGAGGGTACACTTGCGAAGTACATCCTCTAGACGGCATTCTACGACCGTGTAATCTTGTAGAGGAAAAGAAGGCTAACACCCTCCATGGGGTTTCTGTCGAAACAATTCCTCCAGGAGGAATACCGTTTTTAAAAAATCACCCTCCATAGGGTGTAATGACGCGTCACCCTCTAGAGGGAACCCACACTATCCTCCAGCGGTTTGGTCGGACCATAAGAATACTCCGGGGGGAACGCGCATGCAGTGCACCTTCAAGACGACATTATGCTGCATCATTATCCTGTAGAGGGGAAAAAAAGTGATTTTTTCCAGGGGATTTCTGGCGCAACACACTTCTCCAGAGGAGATGCCGTAAGAAATACACCCTCCAGAGGATGTACTGGCGCGTAACCCTCTAGATGATGAAACCATACTCCCCAGGGGTTTGGTTGAGCCCTAAAAGTACTCCAGAGGGGAGAAACATGCAGGACACCCTCCAGATGACATAAGATTGCATAATCCTGTCAAGGAAAACCGAACCAGAACCGTCCACTGGCCCATCACATTCCTCCAGAGGAACAACCCTTATAGTACACCCTTTAGAAGACACAATGAAAAATAAAAACTGCACCGAAGAAAAATCACTGTTTATACGAACCTGGAAATAGTTTGTCACGCGGTCTGTCGCCTCACTCGTACTACGGTTTGGCGATGACGGCGTCGATTACGCTCATGTCGCGACCCTATGTACCCCCGCGACCTGATGGATATGCAAACATTTCACTACCCCACTCCACCCTGCAACAGCTGTGCCTCACTTGATCGCCCTCATGGAATATAAGTAGCGGTACCGAGTGCGACTCTCGGAACCTAAAACCTGTTGGGGCCCCGTATCAGTAATCCTTCAGAAGGATGTAAAAAACTACAAATAAGTAATACAAACCGACCAGAGCTAGGGCTATGGCGAAAAAAAAAAGAAAACATCATAGCCCTTAGGACCAGAGTCTGGCAAAATGTGCTTACTCCACACTTCCAGACGAGTATCCACGAACGCAGGCGCAAAGGCTGTTGCTCGGGTCAACAGCGCCATGGGCGAAAACCGACCACAAGCAGCGGAGGAGATTCACCTCCGAGTGAGGAGTAGAAAATTATTGGAGGTGTCGGCTCCCGTTAGGAGGGCGGCGCGGCTTCTTCTGCTGATCGGATCGGAGAGGCTATGTGCCAGAGACATCGCAAAGCGTAGGTCTCCCGGAGACTTCCTCAAGGGCGCCCTTCAAGTGGCGGCAAATGCGAGGGCGGTGCATCCGCCAGTGTAGGCTCTCGCAAGGTGTGTGCTGTACCTTATGTTGGGATCGCGCGTGGGGTGAAGCAGATCGTTGGCGCTCTTGTTTTCTTCCATGAAGAGGGGGGCTGTTTTTTGCGCAGCATACTTTTAGCCGCTGGTGCACGGCTGGTGACCGAATTCAAATTGAAGACGATGTCACAAAAAGAGGCGACCTTGCGGGACAACTGCGTACAGCAGATGTCCAATTATCTTGCTGCGCGCGTGTGGTACGGTTGCACGTATCGACATATCTTACACATGGTGAACGTGTTTGACGTGTTCCATATTTTGATCAAAAGGCACTGCTGTGTCGTATAGGTTCCTTTCGCACTTTTTCGAAGCACCAGGTATCACGCTGCATACGTAGATACAGGATATCAGATACCAGGTACAGCAGTACCTGGTACCTGGTATGATATACTTTACCCAAGAGGTATGTGTGTCCCCTAAAAAAACCCTTGGTGCTGATCGGGACACCCACCAAGGACCTGGATCCTTGTCTTCGAAAAAAAATACTTGTATACCAGAGGTGCCTGTACGATATACTCGTATCGCCCAAGAAGTAAACTCTACCTTTCTTTGTGACAGACAGCAGATCTAGATATTACTTTTGAACCGGCACCGAACAACGATGAATATAGGTTGTAGTGAAGAACACACCGGCCCACCAGGTACAACCTTGGCAGCGCAATTTTGCCTTGCTTGGCATGTATACTGACATATTTGGTAGGTCCTGCATGATACTTGTGACCTGTGACAGATCGGAGGGTGATGTATTCCCTAGGACCGGACATATATACATGTTCAGTATTCCATATACGGTAATGCTGCGTGAGATCGCATCTTTCTCAAACTTGTCTTATGCAAGCTTGCTGTGCGCGCGGGGTGTGTAGATTACACAGTTACAGGTATACAAAGATGTACTGGCTGTATATGCTCGATATACCTTTTGTTTTTTATCGCAGCAAACTGGTTTTGTGGCAAACGTTTCATATACTACTCTGTAGCTGCTGCTGAGCGTAGTTTTACGTTGTACCTTTCCTGAAGGCGTCCGAATGTTGTTTTGCATCCCTTGCCCTACTCTCCCGCTCCCTCCCAAAGCAGTAGTAACTCAGATCCGGTTTTTAAATGTAAGGCGCTTCTCACTCTTCTCCAAACGGTTAGTGCCTTCATTTTATAACGCGAGAAGAGTGCAGCGTTTTATTTCCTGTTCGACTTGCGTCGAATCTTGCAAACTCACGCCACAATACCGGACGCTTTCTGCAATTGCTGTCAAAGTGAAAAAGAAACGGCTTGACTGGGGTTGAAACCAACGACCTCGGCAATGATAGCATCGCGATCAAATCATCATTCCGCGGGAGGCACGGGTCGGGTTCGTCCTGCCCTAGTCTCCGCACAGATTCTGCGGGTCCAAGATGCAGTAGGTGTAGCTCGTACAACCACCACTAATCTGGACACGAAAAAAACAAAAAAAAGTGCTGCAGTGTTTTTTCTTCTTTCTTTCTTGTCATTAATCATGTTTTTCTAAGTCACGTCTCCCTCCCTTATTTTGTAACTAAGATCCGAGATTTCAACGCAGATCCTCCCAACTGAGGTTCTCGCGTTGCATTTTGATCGCGAGCAGTTTTGTTCATCTTTATAATTCACGTTTTGGGATTCTTCGATAGTGTTGGTGTTTGCCGGCACTTTTGAAGAATCATTGCGTTTTAGAATACCGACATTGTAGCAGGCACCGGAATTATTCGCGATCTGAGACTCCTCCTGTTTATGGTGAGGTAGTGTTGAAGAAACAATGCACCACACACCACCGTATGCAACAAGCGACCGAGAATACGCTGCTGTGGGGCGGTGGTAGAATGGGGGACACAGGGAAGGACCCCTGCAACTCATGACATGTGTTCGTAGGGAGTAGGCAGCAGAGAGAGGCGTGTACGGAACACACAACCCGCAGAGGTGGTATAATGCACTGTACACCACAAGTAGTATAGAATACCCCCAACAGTTTTGCTTGTACTATAAAAAATACTACTGCTGTGCACTGTTGTACTGCTGTGTTGTAATATTCATATTGTCGGTTATAATGCTATTTGCGACACTGGTGTCGTAAATAGTTATTTGCGACACGGTGTCGCAAATAAGGGGCTTTTTGCGACACCGCGCTGCGTTCGCGTTAGACACCTCAGATTGAGTCCTAATTACCAAGGGTATGTCGGCATGGCGTCAGGCTACCCCTGAAGCTATCGCGCAGTCAAAACGGGTCAATACTCGAGTAGATATGTGTGGTATCTCGGGGCAACATAAAGTCGTCCAGCCCTTGTCGCAAAAAAGCTGTTTGCGACACGGTGTCGCAAATAAGGGGCTTTCTTCGCGGCTCCACGCTGCGTTTGCGGCACGCGCTGTTGATCGGCACGGCATTACCATCAGTGTATCGGCATGATGTGAGGCTATCATTGAAGCAATTGCGTAGCCAACACGGGCCTGTACTCGAGGAGATATGTGGAACGTTGGTGCAACTGAAAAATGTTTAGACCGGCTCTTCCACTGCGACATGGTGCTCTACAGAGTAGACACAGCAGTACGAGTGCAGATTTTTTTGTATTAGCACCAGACTACCTTGCCGACTAGAACCATCAAACGCATTGGGTTAGAACTGTGAAACTAGAGGAGGAGACTCAGCCTTATCTGGGGGGGTGAGGGGGGCTGAACAGTGCGCACAATCTGCTGGAGGTTTGGTCTGGCGCTGCAAAACGCCAAACAATATGATGGAGATCCCCTCCGCAAACATGCTGCTAAGGCACATAAAAACCTTTCTACAGCAGCACGGCTACCTACAAAGCACACGGCGGGAACTCTGCACATCACTGTCTATAGGCAAAGAGAACGTAGGGATTATCTTAAGGTCCGTATCGCTAGATGAAGCCCGGATTATGCAGGGGAAAATAGACAAGTACGTATCATTCCTCTTGAAAAAACCTGACGAGGGGGGACGGGCCGAAAAATCCTGCGGGCCCCCCCCAGACAAGTAGGCCAAAGAAAAACGACTCGAGAGGAAAACCGCTTGACGATCGGGGGGACGTCTGGTCGGAAAAAACGATTCAAGTGTGAAAGCTGGTAATCCCGAGGGGCGCGACGGAAGTAGACGCCGGGGGAAGAGTTTTAAGGATTGCATCGGAGCGGGGTCCCGGGAAAGGAGGAAGAGGACCTCTGTAGTAGTGGAAACTGATTTACATTGATGCTCCCCACGTAAAACTCGCACTTCTGATGTGCACGGGGCCGGACGTGCCGTACACAGGGAGACTTCACGACTGGATTTCGAGTTTTTTTTGTGAGGTACATCATGTGCTAAAGGGGGTGCACGTGCCCGATCCGGAGTACCTGAGATTTAAATTACAAGTGTGGGAAAGCACCAAGCCGAAATCGCATCGCCTGTCGTTTATATTGAATTTGTGCAGTCCGGCGCGGGTTTTGGTGTGTTTCAGCACCGTTGAAAAGCGAAATTGAGGACCTGTTAACAACTACAGTACATAACTCGACACCTACCCCAAGTTCAACTAGGCTGTTGTGGTATCTCGATATACGTAATATCTTGCGATCTCAGTGAGACCACCAGGTGTGCCACTGCTACTACTGTTGTACCACATCTACAGCAGATCCTCCCCTTCTCCTCTGCCCCCTCATCAGTAGGAGGGTGGGCCTGACAGTATCACCTGCAGCAAGTCTTGGGGGCATTGCATGAAGGTTGCTGTACAGTATGTACATCAGTATCCGTAGTTGGGTTCAGTTAGTTATGTAGGTAAAAGAGCACGAAAAATAAAGGCCATCTCCGCCTGCTGTGGACAGCCCCAGGCTGCCTTCTGTAAACAGGCCTAGTCAGCCTGCTGTGGACTGCTACGGAAAGGCTCAACCTGCCAGCTGTAAATAGATGGATAGGCAGTCTGCCTGCTGTGGACAGGCATTGGCTGGCTCAGCTCTGGGTAATCACACTCTGCATGCTGTGGACAGACACAGTCTGCCTGCTGTTGACGGGGACGAAAATAACGATTCGATTTTGATGTATTTCGAACATGGCCCAGCGCGGCCATACGCCTATACACGTCGCCTCACCTAGCTTGACCCATCGTGAACGACTTTTCACCGCATCCGCACGAGGAACTGTAAATTTCGCGTGTCCGTGCACAGAGCCCGCCGGGACTCGAATCGGTGACGTTTGCGTCGAGGGCGGTGGTGAAATGTGGCTAAAACAATATTGAACTACACATCAAAACTCCGTCACAAACAGTAAAGCTCAAGTTACGGCACCCTCGTACCCTCTCACGATCCGTTATGAAGAGGATTTTTTCTTTCGAAAAGCAACATGAAAAAAGAGCAATGGCCAAAATTAGGTATACTCGTTGCAAAATCAAGTATATTTCTTGGACAGTGACAGCAAAGGTCCCAGGACGCCATCTTATTGGCCGACACCGGCCGCCACCCGATGATGGCCACTTTTGCGCCGGACCCACCGGATTTTGGCTACTCACCCCTCGAGAGGTATCCGATTATTCTACAGCATCTACCCATCTACAAGAACCAGACTATTCAACGGCGATGACGAAACACCACGTCGGCGTTCGTGCCTCTCGACCCGACGAAGACGGGCTAGAACCATCTGTACTGCTGTGTGATGTTTATGATCATAGGTTCAATATAGACTACTTTGTTTGCTTTCTTTCTTTTGTAGCGCTCATTCAGATACACATAGTCTACCGCTCTCCATCCCTCCCCTCTCCTCTCCCGTCCTCTCCCAGATCAAATTCAGCACAGCCCTCTTTTTATCACTTCTCCCGAACGAAAAGTAATTCAAAGCAGCCTACTAAGCACAGTAGTATAGTAGTGACGGACCATGGGCGACGACACCAGCTTTGTGAAAAGTAAGGTGCTATCCAGACATAACAAGTGAACATTGCTATGCAGCATCTATCGCGCTTACGTCTGACCACACGCTAGAATTTTTATGACAGGGTGTGTTTGACATCTATTTTCAGTACCACTAATGATATGTACCTCTCTTACCCAGCCCCCGGACCTGAAATCCTCAGCAGTCAGGTTTGGCCTACGTTTAATAGCTGTCGAGTTGTAGTCATCACGCATCCGGGTTTTGCTCACTTCTCTGTGGGCAGCGTACGCACCACCTGTGGAAAAAAAACATTCGTCTATCAGCAAGGTCTGTGTAAAATGTTTGTCCTGAAGTTTTCAGCAGTCGAGTTTGGCGTACGTTCCATTGCTATCCCGTTGTACTCAAAGTTGTCATGCACCCGGGTTGCGTTCCTCTCTGTGGGCAGCATACGTACTCCATCTTTGGACTAAAAACATTCGTGTACGAGTAAAGTCTGTCGTTGTGCGTATGTGAGTCGACCTCGTTTTGACCGCAACTCTTCTGAAAGTATTTGAAGATACGTAGCGAATTCATTCATCTCTCATACCCCTTGTACGAACGGATACTCTTGGTTCGTCCGCCATCATCCAACATCTTAATCAGTCCCTCTGCTTTGCGAGGAACATTATTCAAAGAAGCCGGTCGCCCCGGTAGACCAGTGGTTAGCTTCAAAGACCATTGGTATTGGTACCCAAGTTCAAATCCCACGTGGAGAGACTTTATTTAAAAAAATAAAAAGGTACCAATTGCTGAGAGCGCCTTCGTTGCGTGGGCAGGCAGAATTCGACGCAAGTCGACGAGG
>JBBMHQ010063543.1:0-14344 GCA_037834295.1 Postelsia palmaeformis
TGGTCAATGAGCAAACGACTAAGGCGAGCAACAAAGGAGTACGCCCCCTCCCCCCCCCCCCTCCCGTGCCCTCGCCATGGCGATAGATAGCGTATATGTATGTGGTTAGGAATGCTGCCTTGGAAAGCAACCAGGGATAGAAATAAGTATGTAAGGAAAGTGTGTAACTCGAAATGTTGCACGATGAACACTACGCTCGAATATAGCCTTCTGAACTCGATTCCCACCAATCCTAGGAAGCTACGTTCGAGCGCAGCCTTCTAAACTCGATTTCCACCAACCTAAAATGTTACTCTCGAATCCAACGTTCTGCATAGACTCGATATTCCACCAAAACCTGAAAATGTTGCACCACAAATATTACGCTCGAACATAGCCTTCTAAACTCGATTTTCACCCAACCGTAAATTTTTTTTTCTCGGATTCAAATTTCTACGTAGGCGCGATTTCCGCCAAACCTGAGAATGTTGCATCGCGAATGATATACGCTCGAACTAAGCCCTTCTAAACTCGATTCCTACCGAACCTAAAAATGTCGCACAATAAATGGTTTGCTCGAAACCAGCCTTTTTTACGGAGGGGATGGCCTATCAGCGCTTGGAGTGCCAATTTCCGTCGAGAGGGTCACGACTTCAGCAATCAACACCGGTTCCGTCTCAACCCAAACTAGGGACCAAAATGCATGTTACCTGTCTGTCAATTGTCGCTCGGTCGTTTTGTTCGGGCGTCAGAGGCTGGTAAGGCGACATGCAACTACACAAAACTCGAAAAACAGGAAAAACGCGGGGAGGGGTGGGGGGGGTGGGGTGGGGGGGGGGTACGCTCGTAGACTTCCCACTCAAAACGCCTATTGTTACGATGAGAAGATCGGGACACTTTGTTCCTTGGACTGGACAGATTTGCCTACTAAGTTGGTACTCGTTGGTGCCCACGTGTGTTGCTTGCTCAGAGATAAAAGAAGAGCAGCTTTATTCCTTCCGTGCACGCGGAGGCTGAGAGCCGAGCTCGTGTCTCGCTGGGACAATCCACCCCTGGTTTTCCATCTATGATATGTCTCCCAAGTACTACAAATACGATCCCAATACTTGAACCCAGGTAATTACCGGTCTTTCAGCCTCATACAGGGCAGTATCATAACACTATACAGTATAGAGGTAGCGCATGCGCCAAGACCCTACAGCAAGTCATCCTTTTGGTTGGTTTCCCTTTCGAAGATGCCTAGACACGTAAACATGTGCCCAAGGTTGTCCAGATAACGCTATATCTATCTATCTATCTACTGATAGATCCTAGGCTGCCGTTAAGGATCTGTGCGGTACAGATATATCGCACGAAAGCCTGCCTACCGTAAATCATGCAGAATGTCGCACACCTCCCACGCGAAGCTTTGCCCACGCGGCTAAATGACTTTCTTCATACCTGGTATCATATACCAGGTATGAAAGAGGTCGGGAAGTCACTTTCAATTTATCTACATCATGAATCGAGTGGGAATCGATCACCTTTTCGAGGTGGTGAACATCTGGTGTGTCTGCGCATGTGCCCGTATGCATGTGTGCAAGTTTGTTGTTTCTCAGCTTCCCACCCACCCACCCTCCCACTCACTCACCGACATGAGCCATGGCAGCTTTCTCTTGTACCGCGGGCAGTACGCCAGACCGAGCCTGATAATGCGTCCCCAGAAAGAAACGAAAAAGCAAAACACGAAAAAGTAGAAAGTCTGGAAGGCCAAACAAGCCGGTGGATGAGGAGGGGGGTGAGGGGAAGGAGAGGGGGGGTCGGACGGGAGGGAGGGGAGGGAGGGGAAGGAGGGGAAGGAGGATACTTACTCATCATCATCGGCCGTAGTCGTATGAAGATAGACCCTCCTCCCCCTACAATGCCGGGACGGAGCACGCTGGGCTTTTTGCCGACCAGGCAGACATCGCTTCCTCGCACCAAGCGCGAAGCGCCGTGAGATATTCGGCGAGTCGCCATGAAGGGTGACCTGCATCCCATTAATAACCGCTTGTGAGGCGGACTTTCTTGCATATGGATGACAAGTGTTGAAGGGGGGGGGAGGGGAAGGAGGGGTAACCCGCGACGAAGTATCACACAACGCACTCGACGGAAACGTACCTCGTACGTATTCTGTTCGAAAATGCCGTCGCCCACCGAAGACAAAATCGATGTGGGAGGTCAACTTGAAGTAACAGGTGCATCGACCAACGAACCCACTCATCTATCCAACAACAAGCCTGTATTGCATGTCTGCTTACCAGGAGAACAGGCGTATACCAACGGGTTTGAGGGAGGTAGGCGGTGGGTGGCCGAGGGGGGGGGGGGGCGTACTCATTTGTTGCTCGCCTTCTTCGACCACGTACCCCTTTCGAGACGGAGCACCGTTTCTACTCCTACCAGAGACACCCCCAACAGTAGTTGGGCTCTCATTATGCGGTTTCCATACATTACATAGAAGCTGTTTGCCTGAAATTTATTCCCTTCGTGTTTCGCCGCCTGTATTCACCACCTATCTACTAAGATAGCGATCGTTTTGTCGCTACTATCTAGTGTACCGAACCCCTCTATTTTACATTATTCCATCTTTCTCATCTCCTCCAACACATCCCGTTCCTCCACATACATTTCACGTTCTCCCACTATAATACGTGAGTTAGTGCGCCACAAGGGTCTATGTGTGCATTAACTTCCTCCCCCTCCCGGCTATTGGTATACATTTTTCTTCTTTCTGGCGGGTCCAGGTCCCCTACGCGAAATCGCAATTTCAGCGTTTCGCAAAGTCCGTTGTGCCGAGAAAATACGGTTGAATTCCTAAATTTCCCCCGTGACCCCCCGTATACCTCTTGAGCGTTCCTGCTCTTTCCCCTAACTTCCCCGTGCTAGTCTTCCCTCATTTTTTTTAATGTATTTCACTTCTGTCTGGCATCCCCCAAACGTATCCATCGACAGCGCCTGTTGTTGGTTTCCTCCTATCGTAATAGTTTCATACTTTCTTAGGGTTACACGATTCTACTTCATTCCAGCTCGCCGTTTTGTTGTTTCCTTCCATCCAGCTTCATCAGCTCTAATTGCTGCTGGCAGCTCTAATCGTTGGCAGCTCTAATCGTTGGCAGCTCAAATTGCTGGCAACCTCTTCGGGGGGCCGCGCTTCACAAAACGTTGTGAAAATGTACTTTGCAGCATATAGGTACATAGATATACCGGGTTCGGATTTGGTTCCAACATATACTCACCAATGGCCAGTCAAGACTGGTGTCGCGATAAGGTACACCCACACCACGCACCAGACAGCTCATATACACCATGCGAATATTTTCTGCTTCCCCCGGGCAACAATGAGCTAGGCCGTACAGATCAGGATTAAAGGATCTAGGTCATGAGGTGGGAATGATCTGTAGATGATATCTGGGTGATCTCCCCATCCGAGATGTGGGGAACGCTCACGGTGAAGGGCGGGGTAGACGTTGATCGGTACGTGATATTGTGTATCTAGACGACAGAGATCGTGATGCAAATCGTGAAGCAGATTGTGGTGCAGATCTTAGTGCAGATAGTGATGCAGATCGTGATGCAGATCGTGATTCTAAATTGTGATGCAGATCGTGATGCAGATCGTGATGCAGATCGTGGTGCAGACCTTAGTGCAGATCGTGGTGCAGATCGTGATCCTAGATCGTGACGCAGATCGTGACGCAGATCGTGATGCAGATCGTGGTGCAGATCGTGATGCAGATCGTGGTGCAGATCGTGATGCAAATCGTGATACCGATCGTGATGCAGATCGTGATCTAGATCGTGATCTGTAACAGCAGTCTGGACCATCGTATCATACACTCACGATCGAGATGGGGTAGACGTTGGTCGTAACAATACGGTATTTTGTCATAAAAGCAGGTTAGAGTGTACTGTAGATCGTCATCTAAATCATCCAGGTGATCGAGATGATCTAGGTGATCGAGATAATCTAGGTGATCGAGATGATCTAGGTGATCTAGATGACGTAGATTATCTAGAAAACGACCAGTACCTAGTATGTAAACAGTCTGGTCTATCGCTTCATGTACTCCCGATGGAGAGAAGGTCTACGTCGGTCGGAACAGCCTGCCGTCGGTCTACGAAGACGGCGGGTCGGCACCTGGATGATCTACAGTAGACAGATAGATCGTCATCTAAAGCGTGATCAACAGTAGTATATGATAGTCTAAACCGCGATATGAAAAAACAGCCTGGTATATCGCGCCCCGCACTCACGACGAAGATGGCGTAGATGTTGATCGGAACGGTATGGTCTATCATGGCAGCCCCCATATACGCCGGTAGTCCCACCAGACCCAGCAGTGAAAGCCCGCCAAGCATCACAAGGTAGGGTGATCTGCGTGAAGGTCGCACGTAATGGAAACAGCGAGTGGATGATTTGGCAAGTGTTGGGGGTAATGAGTGTCAAAATATGCAGAGTGATTTCATACCCATTGAAATACGCACGATACCTCGCAGCGCCTTTACTATACAGCAGTACGAGGGAGAGCGCAAAACAATTGTCGGTATCAGGGTGAGGTAGAGGACGGGCTGCTGCTGCTGTGCTGCAGCAGCGGTAACAGAGGATATTCGACCTGTCGGGCTGGAGCTAGAACACGCAATACGGCAGTACGATATATGGTCTGAGGGAAAAATGAATGCATAAATTCATAACAAAGTACGGGACCCGAACATTATTGAACCTTTCGGGTCAACATGCTCACGCGCCCCGAGGTATGTATCATGGCGGCGACGGCGGCGGCGGCAGGAGCAGCAGCAGCAGCAGCAGTAGCAGCAGCAACAGCAGTAGCAGCAGCAGCAGCAGCAGCAGGTTGTTCTGCTGCTGGCAGCGGGAGCAACGGGTTCAAACGACACACGACACGTACGTCGAAGTGGAAGCGTGGTGAGCTTAAGCTAGACCAATCTGTCCTGGAATGTAAGGGATGTTTTATCTTTGTGTTGGAACTTGAACCGCCCCTATGTTTCCGTACACTCTCTCCAGAAATGCAAGGAACCTTTTAGTTTCGTTTTTAATCCTGGAAGCGTCCTTACGTTTCCGGACGGAGTGGTATGTTTTACCAACTCGCTGTCCGTACCTGGCTTTAATCTCGAACACGTTTCGAACTTGGTAAAACCTCGCCACCAATCCCAACGCGATCATTATGAAGAAGCAGCCAAACGTCAGCTTGAACCAGGCGAGATGGAAACCTGAGTACACAGGAAGTACGAAGAACAACAACGAAAAAATACGACCAAAAAAAGGACACCGATGCACCGAAGAGACGGGGGGTGGGGGTGGGTGGGAGGGGGCCGTGCAAGGTTCGTGGTTAGCTGCTCGCAAATATAGACTTCGTACTATTAACATTGATAAACCAGTATCTGTATGAGCACATTTATTAATGTCAGCACGTCTGCCACCAGACAATAAGGTACAACGTTGAGCACTCATGAGCACTGCATGGCCAGAAAAAAGAAAGCCAAGGGGATCAAAAACAAGAAAACCTACCGGACAACAGCAATAAAGAAGAAAGCCAAGGGAATCCACAACAAGAAAACCTATCGGACAACAGCAGTAAAGAAGAAAGCCAGGGGAATCCACAACAATAAAACCTATCGGACAACAGCAATAGCCTATTGGAGCACATCAGGCTATTGGGCCACAGAAGCCCGTCAAACTACAGCAGACTATTGGACTTTCAAAGAAGCCCACCAGGTATTGAACTACAGCAGCCTAGTGCACTACAGTAGTGGTAGCTTACTGGCCTATAGTAGCCAATTGGACTACAGTAGGCTATTGAACAACAGCAGCCTATTGGACCACAGTAGCTTCTGGCGTCGATCACTCATCCAGAACATCTCAGGAAAGAAAATACGGGGAAAAAAAACGAGGGGCACCAACAAAAGCAAACCCTATTTATGCGCGAAGGTTATCTCATCTCTCCCTTCCGTACCGACTTCTGGCTGAACTCTTTTAGTTAGTACTGTAGTCCCGTTATGGGGACACACCACTCAAATTCCAAGTAGTTTGCCCCCAAACCTGATCTAACGAGACTGCGTTGCTAAAGAGGTTAACGTAGACCCACCGTATCATACCGCGTGGTAACATAACACACACCCCGGTGACGTATTTCACAGAGCCGAGTTGCCCCATAGCAAGCGGTGGCTTTGGAACTATCTCCTCGTCGACGAGCTTTCCGCAGACGCATCATCGCTCGGCGTGTACACCTTAGTTCCCCCCTGTCAGGAGGCAAAACAGCCTAGAAATTTGTCCGAGGGGTTGTTCTGGTGTGTTTTTAAAACGTTGGTGTATGGCTGCATTTGCTATCCCCTTCAACATATGACTATTTCCTTCCCAGCTGAACCGAATCGACCCCCAAGAGATTTTGTTTTTCAACCGCTAGCTCGTAGCGGCTCTCCTGGGCAAGCCGGGGTCAAAGCAGGTGTTTCCCCCCCCCCCCCCCCCCCGCCATACAGTAGTAGTAGTACATGCCTTCGTTTTTATCGTGCGGAAGGTTCAGCATTTCTTCCCGCTGCTCGTCGGTCTGCATCGAATATCTATTCCACCACGAAGTGGGGCTCTCGGGCTCCCGTCGCCGTCTTCGGGAAAGTGTTCAATCAAAGCAAAGGGGAGGGGCTTGCCAAGAAAATCTCAACTGTTTTTCGTTTGTTTCCTCGTCGGGTCCTCCGCCTATCACTATTCCTCCTCTTTCTCCTCCTCCTACGGCTCCTCATCCTCCTTGCCAAGGTGCGGGGGGAACTTGCATGCCCGCCGGCGGAACCCCAAACGCACGGGGGAACATGATGCCTACATACGTACGTGCATGCGGGCAAGCATTCATTAGACTGTGGTTTTCGGCTTACACTGTTACTATTAACATTAACATTAACATTGATAGTACACTTGTTTCTCTCGAGTATCCATGTATGGATAGTATGGCATCGCTTTGTTTCTTGAAGAAGCAAATTTCTGGAAAAAACACCGTTGACTTTTGTTCCCCCAACAGCGATGTCCAGCGAAACAACTATCGATCCCTCCTGCATTAGCCAGTAGTAGGGAGGAGGAGAAAATCCCAAACAAATTAAAATCTTTCTCTACGTACGCATTAGGCCAATCACGCTCGAGATCACTAAATCACGATGTGGATCGTCTAAATCCTAACCCCTTGAAGGACCGCCGTTCCGTTTTGAGGACAAACTACTTGGAATTAGTTTAATTCGTCCTCCAACCGGGACTGCAGTATAAAAGGGGTTAACACGAGATGGTTGTGCGGGATCTGTAAATATAGTACTTTCCCCACCCAGGAAATAGATACCAGGGAGGTGCCCACCCGGCCATATGAGCTACTATACTATTCCGGGGGACCATAGTTAACAGGACCAAACATTGCCAGTAAAAATAGGTGTATATAGATATTTGTGTGTACCGTAGGTCCTATTTACTACGGCCTCCCCGGAATAATACTCACCATGTTCCTGCAGACGATACGGAAGTTCAGGAATATTTTAGAAAATTGCTACGTATAAAAACGACAGCTGGGAGACCGACGATTTCGTCGAAGCTCGTTTTTGCAAGGTGTGTTTTACTTCGATCGCGTGCACGCGCTACCGTTTTTTTTACCGCTAGTCTCATGTATGCAGAAAACACAGTTCGTCTACTCTGTATGAGGAACACAAAATCTGAAGCTGTAGAATCTCCAGCAGTGGGTGTCTATATTTGGGGAACAAAAATAAAGAAATAAATATATGTGAATGTGTGTATATCTATATGCATATGCATATTTATATGTATATGTATGTGCATATGCATATTTATATGTATATGTGCATGGAAGCAGCAAGAGCCGCAAATGGAGTAGACAAGCCGAAAGTTGGCACAGAAGGTTGACAGACTTCGGTGCGTGGGTTTTCTTTAGCTTCCGAGGTTTTCATCTTTCGGGAAAGTTATGAGTGATCAATGTTGAAGATCATGCTGCACATTGTCGGATGGCCAAAGAAATAATAATATGAGTATGTATATGTATATGTATATACCTGGTATATATTTGTATCCACCCTGAGGGATACAGTAGTGTAGATAATGAAGCGTGTCTGACCTTCACGTTATATCCTCTTTAGCACTAACTTCACAAACGTTTTTATATGTATATGTGTATGTATATGTATATGTATATACCTGGTATATATTTGTATCCACCCTGAGGGATACAGTGGTGTAGATAATGAGGCGTGTCTAACCTTCACGTTATATCTTCTTTAGCACTAACTGCACGAACGTTTTTGGGGACTAAACTACTCGGAAGTAGTGGAGGATATTTTTTGCAGTTCTAGTAAAATACGTTTCGAGTAACCAATCACCAACACCCCAACACAATCAACGATAAAATCAACGCAACCGAACAGTAACAGAGAGGCGTTCCTCGCTAAGTTATACAAAAAAACAAGTCAATCCAAATCTTTATTGGTATTTACGTTTCAATAAATTTGTCTGGAAAAATCGCGATTCAGATTAGGCAAGGAATCGACGACAGCATGAGCCGACAAGAAACACCTACAAAATCTGGGCGAGCCTGAGAGTCTTATTGTGACGCCATCTTCAAACCACCTTGAGCATAGGCTATTGTATAGGATTTAGTGTGGAGGTTAGCACTGAGCCGTTTTTCTTGACCCAATTTTCTAAAGCATTCTTCAAAGAGTGAGCAATATGTTATCATTGGGCAATTTCTTATTGGCGGGCCTATAGCATACTGTATCCAAATTCAATTTGTGGTATTTCCTTTTCTTTGGCTTATACTATGGTGGCATACTCTTGTGATGCGGGGGGCCATCGTAAATAAGACCTACGGTAGACACAATAACCTATATATTTACCTATTGTTACCAACAATATTTGGTCCTATTTACTACTGTATGACCCCTTGTAATAGTAGCAGTAATATCCGGGTTCACACGTATGTACTCCATGCATGTCTCTCTGCATGGATGTGCCTACAAACCATCACACCGCATGCCGGTACCCATGCGGAGCCCTTGTAATTCCACAGTACTCCCATACATACGAAGATACTACTGCTGCTGTAGTATGTTTGCCACCCGAGCCCCGAGCTGGATCACTGATAAACATTGAACCGGAACACAAATATATAAGAACAAAGCCAAGGAATTAAACCGGAAAAGGAGCCCTACGAGTATACCAGGTATGCACGAAGGCTGCCGCTTTTGTCATGGTGTCCCCTGCGCATGGTATCCCCGATTACCCCCTATTGTTGTGGAGGCGTTACTATTCACTCTTCCTCTTGAAAGAGAAATGCTCGCCCTGTCGCTCAGAAGCTCCGGAGAGGAAATAAATTGCTATAACAGTAATCTAGCCTGTACTAACTCCCGAAACTTTAGGCTAAAAAACAAGACGAAACAAGAGCATTCATTCGAGAATGGCTTGCCAGGGGCTAGGCCTAGCCAGCTCGATCTCCAAAAAACGGGATGAATACTTGATAATGGTCCTACGCAGTCTCTTATTGTTATTTTTAAAACATATTATATATATATACTACTCTTTCGGCGGAATGGTAAATGCAAAGCTTGAGCTCACCACACACTTACACGGATGCATGGTCTAGGGGGCGAGAGCTTGCCGGCGGCGTCCTACGGTATCCTTCCAAACCTGAAAAAAAAAACTATTTTTTGCCATTCGAGACGGATGGAGAAGTTATGTCTTCTGTTTTGTGCACACCAGCGGCCAAATGTTTTTGATCACACGCCTGGTTGGCTCCCGCCACATGATACCGGCCATGGTGTGAAGACGGTGATCTTAGGGTGGGTCGGGGCCCCTAACAAGCAACACTCTGTTCAGAATTCATGGCGTAATCGTTAGTTTTGTCGATCGATGTCTGTCAAGGACTCGGAATCTCGCTGCTTCGAACCAGAGATCGGCCTGAGTTTTTCTCAAGCCGATGTTGGCCTAACATCGGTCCCAGATTTGCTTCTTTCGGGCTTCTCCGAAATTCTGGAACTTTTTCCCCCTAAGCATGCCCATAGGAAGCGTGTTCTAAAAAAATCTGGAGGGTATCTTTGGAATCCAGACTTTTTATTGATACTTCGCTTTCCCACTGGCATAGGTCTAAGACACTCACAAATGACGACGACGGCAGGACATAGGTCGTTGGTCGTGAGTTCGAATCTCACGTCCACCATGACATCGCTTTTTAAAAGGAAAGTGAGTTTCCTCATGTCAAGAACCTGAAAAATACTTCGGTGGGGGCGCGTTGACCCGTAGAATCCGGTCCGTTCCAGGAGGGGAGAGTGTTATTAGGCTTAGATTAGGGAGGCGATTGGTTAACCTTTTACCTTCAGGTCAACGGACTTAGACCTTCACACGACTAATATCGGCCTGTTTGAAGGCCTGTGACATGTCGGGATACAACACTTTCGCCGCAGAGCGCCAGCCCTCCTGTTAATAGGCCCTCAACAAAAAAAAAAAACTCGGTAAAACTCTTCCGCTGATCATTTCGGCCAATATGATGCCAAAAATTTGGCACTCAAGTATTTTTTGGAACTACTGTAGCCACATATAATGATGATTATCTTTGCATGTGGCAGAGACAAGCACTCCAATCGATGTGGACCGAGTGGTAAAACGTGAGCTCCAAGCTCCAAAGAGCTGGTGATGAAATAGATGGCACTCCCAAGGCCTTGTCGTTGATTATTGCGGTCTCGGAAGGGAGACAGGTGGGGAGAGAAGGAAAGTGGGCGAGTGTGCGTCATCTTGATCTAGCTCAAAAGAAAAATACCGCAAAAGGGCCCGGGACCCTCGAAATACGATGTAACCTCAAAACTAAAACAAGCGAAGCTCGGGAGAATTTAGTCTGTTTTTCGGGGTGCTACAGTTCCAAGGGTACTGAACCGTAACAAGTAATCCCGCATTCTGAACAAACTGCTACTCGTATGTATGACAGCTCAGCAGCTCAGTGTACTGCTGTTCTCTACGGAGTTTATCAACAGATGAATAGTTATGTCCCGACAGCGAACCGATAGGCTACTGACTACTCTTGTTGTGTAGCAACTGACTGCTGTCAACGTTGCTGTTGCGTAACAAACGTACCTGGTAGCTATGTTTAATACGACCTCTCGATGGATGAGACATACAGTTGAGTAGTTGCTCAATTATCCACTCGAATCGTCCATTTACTTGGTTTTAATGTACGCTTGCTTGATACTTACTGCAAGTCGAAGTGTCATTGACCTAATCCAATGTATCTTCCCAATACTGTCTGAGTCTTGTTACTTGGTCAGTGTATTTGTCTGAGCCACTTGTCTGCATACTAACGAAGTGGAATCCATCGCTACCAGTATGTCGCAACAAAGTTTCATTACTCCTTTGCAACGTCGAAATAACTTCAACTGCTCCTGCTTTACTTTCGACGGGAGGCAGATGTCCCTCCTGGCGTTCGTTGCAGAAGATGGTGATGATGTACATACATGGCGATCCAGCAGACGTTCTCCCCGGTAATCCCAATAGTTGTAGTATTGGTATTTGATGCGGTGACCCGATCCTGAAAGATACCTCTTCAGCTAACCCCACGTTTCTGTTGTTGACGACCCCAAAGCTCTGATAGTCCCAGCGAACAGTTGCTGTGACGATTTCGGAAGGTATCTTTCCGACAATCTGAAGCGCTTTTTACAGGATCTCGTAAACCGTCATTTCGACGACCACGGCGTGTTGACATTACTCCAGCAGGTTGTGTACAGTACAGAAAGACGTGGGCTGGATCATTGCAGATTATCATTATGCGGCTCACACCCGACAACATGAGCTAGACCTTACAGATCATACAGATCATACATATTGATGATGATACAGATAGATGATGATAACGATCAGGGGCATACCTATCTGCACTGAAATATCTAGAAAATGCTTTGGGGATCGATCGGTGATCGATCTGTCCGAGATGTCCAGTATATCTACAGGACCTAGGTGTACACATATCTGACGGGGAAAACTGTGCTCACGGCGTTTTGTGTGTTAGGAGACAAGATACATTAAAATTTTAGTGTGCAAAAAAATCATTTTAGGCGGTACCAGGTATACAGCAGAGCACTATTAATATTATGTTGTTATACTCCCAAATTTGAAGTTGGACGAAATATAGCAAAATGTACTCATCGCATATTATATACCAATATACTATTACGGGGGGCTGTCGTAGTTAATAGGAGGGCCTATGGTGCACATAAAAACCTATATATTTACCTATTTTGACTCGCAATATTTGGTTCTATGTACTGCCGTTGTTCCCCCTAATATTAATGTTAGTAGTACTATTATTATTACTGCTGTTATATATCATGCTACGTAGTCCTATTATACCAGGTACCAAGTACACTGAAGAAGCAGTATATACGTTCACCAGTGAGATGGGTTTGTGTTGTTCCCCCATGCATGGATTTATGCGGATTGAAACATCAACAGTTAACATTTTCCAGGGGGAAAGGCCGGGCGGCACGGCAAATAAGACACTTACCTGGTACATTAGAACAATAGGTACGCAGACCAGATAATGCATGTATGCATCCATACCCGGTACGACTGTCAGTAGTTCGTGTGTATACCTGTGCGGGAGTGCTTCGTCATCGCTCCTTCTTGTTGCGTGTGCATGTACGAGTACAAGCTCGCCTCTCCGACGAAAAAGCAGAGCACAGAGTGACACTCTCTCAAGCTGGAGGAGGGAATGCCGTCTGCCTGCGAGCTCTGTGGGCGTGCCCCTGTATGCCGCTGGCCGTGGGCTCGGTGGTATAGCGCTCCTATTGATTCACTCGTGACACACAGCAGCCCCTCCTGTTCTCCTCCCCCTCCTCCTCCTCCTCGTCTGGTCGCTGGTGATGTAGGATTGGTGGCGCAACTCTTTTGAATACTGATTGTAGCACTATTGCCTGTACTACTACTGTCGAAGGCACACACGATATATCGTGATGATGTTGCTTTCAAAATTCAAGACAGAGATCTGTCGTCCTTTTTTTCTGCACAGCACAGCAGCTGCAGCACCGCACCGCAATCCGCACCGCACCACGGCACCTGCCCGGACAAGGCGATATTTCTCTCTGGAGTAGTGCTATAGCAGTGGAGCTATTACTAGTAGTCACTGATGCTGCGCTGAGGAAGGGCATGTAAGCAGCAGCCCCTGTCTGTTTTGAGTCGGCAGTCGTGCAGGCAGCATCCTACTCGTACATGACTCGTACCGGTATTTATTTATGTGTTATTTGTTGCACCAGACACCGGACTCATCAACCTGGAACGCTTCCATTTTTATAAAAAAATAATAGACCAAAAAAACTCTCTTGGCACCAAAATCCGAATAATTATTTTTCATTGTCGTACAGACGCCAAAGCGAATGCGGCACCTGCTGCGCTGCTGCTGCTGCTGCTGCTGCTGCTGCTGCTGCTGCTGCTGCTTGCTGATGCTCCTTATTATACTGCTGCTGTTGGTATTGCGTTCTTGATGTTTAGCCTCTTGTTTGTGATAAACTCATAGCCCATGGGTGGTACAGAACTTGGGGCTTTCGACTTTTCCATTCTGGTACTGGTATTATTTATCGATCATGGCGGCAACCAACCGCGTATTATTAGTAGTGGCTGGTGTGTAAGAGTATGTATATGGTGGTGATTTTGTATGTATGATGATTCATACACCTCGTACCAACTAACTGCTGTGTACTTAAATGTAACAGGTAATACTCGAGTATATTTTTTCATTTATACCTTGCTTATATCACCCTGGTGCTGATAAAATATTGGACCCTGTTTTTAAAATCTGTTTTTAAAATATTGATCCCTGTTTTACGTATCACAAAACCAAGCAAGAACAAACAGCTCAATCAACCACACAGACAGGAGAGGCATAATAAACCGCTATTAGTAGTAGTATAGGTGGAGTCATGGTATCACATATCATCACCTCTACTCGTAGCTCCAGCAGCAGCAGTGGTCTGTGGGAGGTTTTTACGCGAAGGCCCCGAAACTGGGGGCGGTGGGACACACACAACGAAAATGGCAGCGTATACAGCACAGAATCATGTATATATATACTTGTATATGTATCATATGCTGAAGCAGCTGTATAATAATAGTGGTAGTATTTATGAATAGTGATGGTGAAGACTCGCTGGTAATATGAGTAGCGATTACTAAACTATTGTGTCATGCTTGCTGCGTGTGTTCCCCGTTCTTTCAGCCCATCGACAAACTATACATCCAGCACACTGCTGCTGGCAAAACAACCAGTCAATCACAGTTTTTTTTTTTTTTTTTTTTTTTTTTTCTCATCCCATTCATTAT
>JBBMHQ010063554.1:0-14343 GCA_037834295.1 Postelsia palmaeformis
GGGAGGAGGGAGAAGAGCTTACTTAGTGACCCCGGATCTGAGTTACGACTGAAGAGGGAGAGAGAGAAGAAGGGCGAGATAATAAATGGGATGAGAAAAAATATATATATATATATTAACTACTTCGTGTTGCTTTTATTGATGTGTTAAAAACGATATGTTAATGTTTATGCGAGTCGCGTTCTTCTGTCATCCGTCCATTCGATGGCTCCATACCATCAAGCAGGTCACCAAAAACCCGCGCAAAACAGCAACCAGTACTGTATACCAGGTATAACCCTTGGCTAACCTAAAAAATGCGGAGAAAACACGCGCCGAGTGAGCAATCGCTCGACAGCAAACACGACGACCCATCGCCGAACGAAGACCGCCAAGCCGTGCCGTGGTCTCATGAGTAAGCCCTTTGATATAATAGCACCGGCAACAACACCCACCCACTCGCCCATCCACCCAAGAAACTGCCGAGTCACCGGTTACACATCGACTCGAACCTCCTCGAATAAATATCACCAACCGGAAAGGAAAACCGTGGTATCCCTACCGCCAGTTCTACCGTCGAACCCCCCGTTTAACATCTTGCCGACGAAAAAATACCACAGACACGAAGAGACAGGGATACACGGAAACCGCCATCTCTGGCTACGGTCTAGGATACGATCTAAGATACGATTCAAGATACGATCCAAAATACGATATATTAATAAGATGCGATCTAAGATACGATCCAAGCCACGATCCAAGATACGATCCAAAGCACGACCCAAGATGCTATCAAAGATACGATCTAAGATGCTATCTTCGATCCAACGTACATACGATCTAAGCTCGCTTGGTCAGCCTGGCTCGTCCGCGGCCTGGTCTGCTCGGCCTGGACACGGCAGGAACTGGAGAGACTATCGTCGCACGCTCGCCTCCGAACGTACCCCCTCCGCCCCCCCCTGACCCTACCCCCCCCGCGGCTTGGTCTGCAGCGTCTCTGGCAGCGTGCGCCACGGCCTCATCGATCTCGTTTGCGGCGCGAATCTCCACCTGTCGAACGTGGATTGTTGTAGCCGCCGTGGATTGTTGCAGACGTGGGTGTTGTGGGTTGGTACGTATGGCTTTCGTTCATTGATGTGGGGCGGTAGTCCCGCAGCAGTTCCATCATTTTCTTCGGTCAGGGTGCGGAGACGCACCGAAGAAAGGTGGCTTGTGTGGTGTTGCCACTTGCCACAGCCTCGGGAGTCAGGTCAGCAGTAGACTTAATCTATCATAAGAGGTAATCTCACAGAGTGCCCCACAGCAGTAGCCAGGGTGGTCTTGAAGGACGTGTAGTGGGAACGAGGCGGTACGATCTGAGGGATAGGACCTGGTGGTATCCACATTGCCCCCCTCTACAAACTGTTCGTATTCGCGCCTTGAGCGACGTTCGGCTTACGTTCCCCTGACACCCCTCCAAAAATCACCAAGCTTGGCCAATGATTTATACGAAGTTGTTGCATATATGTTGTGCATGGGTTGTTTACTGTTGCTGAGGATGGGCAAGAATGTACAGACAAAGAGATGCACGCGAACATAGACCGAAGTATACACTGCATACAAGGGTACATAACACGCAAGATTGCACGAAGCTGGTGTAAACCTGTCCGTTAAAGCGAGCTTCCTATGACGTGCCCAAGTAAAATGATGCTATTCTTATGAGGTAACCTTTTTGTCACGAAATTGTGAGGCACTTTCCCCCGACCCGGAACACAAATTATAACCCTCACCCTAACCAGAGGCCAGGTTGACTGGACTGGTGTTCCAGCTGGTATTTTTGCTTGGAAACGCTCTATGTACGGTTCTTGCACCCTTGAGGAAGTTCTTCTGAACGGGCAGATCTGATACCCCTCGGACGAGCTTTCATAGCTGATTTTCTCGACAACGGGTAGAATAGCGAAAACGCCTACCAGGTACATGCAAATGACGCCTTCTACGCTAGAGGTAGTAAATTTCCGCTAGATGTTTTTCTGGATGACGGGGCTGCTCAGCCCCAAAAGGTCGGAATGCCAGTCTTGTTTCGAACAATGATTTTTTTGTATACTTTTTTGAATACTTGGGCCATGGGATTATTCATCGGGACCCACTTTGGTTTTCGCTGACATATGTTTTTCGAGTAACTTACTATTAATTCAGAAAAAAAAATGTGCACCTCTAGTACTGCTGTAGCATACGTCACATAATACACATGCTTCGAAGTATGATATAACTCTATGAAAAGGTTTGGACGAGATATTTCCACAGCCATCGGTGTGGTCGTTTGTGCTTCCCTTGACACGGAGAAAACCGCGTCAAGACCTCGTGCCAAGGGGTGTGCTGCCTTATCACACGTGCGATATACGGCATGAAGACAGCAGCTGATTGGTGCGCATGCGGGCGCACGGCAGTGCTTGCCCAATCAGTGAGCGCGCCGTCGTTATCCATCGCTCTAGTTGTTTCGTTGCTGTTGTCGTTATTGCCGTAGTCTGAGCGTGTTCACTTAGGCGTCGAAATACTTCGTACTCGTCGCGTTTCGCTGGCGTAGAGGGTTCCTCCAGCACACAAGGGAAAAACACAAGAAAAAATAGTCACCTAGACTAAAAAAACACATACAAAACGTACTGAGAATATAATTAATTTTCAATTTTCCGGAATTCGGGAACACGAAATCAGGGGCATCATCTTCTAAGAAAATACCTGGGACGATGTCGTCAAGCGAGATTGGGTAGGGGGTTGGCTTACTGCAGCGAACGTAACAGCAACAGAGAACCCTCACCATGCAGCGAACGTAACAACAATAGAGAACCCTCACCATGTGATCGACCGTCGTGCCCACTTCCGCGGCCGCGGCGACAACGCTGGCTTTGCTCGAGGAATAGGTCATCTTGAGCCGAACGGCTGACTCCTCCGGACAACTGTACACAAGGACTGCCGGAAAAGACACAGGGGCAAGAGTGCAAACAAGAAATACACACTCAAGACGAAAGCATAAACCATCATATCGAGTACACCCCTCCCTCCCACGATCGTATCACGTACTGCGTAGCTGGTAAGGCACCCATGAGGCAGTTCCATAGTGCACCCATTTTCTGTCTGGAAGTCAACTCATTGGGGCTCTCACCCATATATGCAAGTCCGCCTCACAGGCGGTTCTTACTAGGATGCAGCTCACCCTTCATGCGACTTGCTCAAGACCCCACGGCGCTTGGCGCTTGGTACAAGAAATGCCTGACTGGTCGGTGGAAACACGACGTGCTTCGTCCCGGCATTGTGTAGGGATGCGAGGGTCTACGGTCATACGGCTACGGCCCTTTTCCATGCATGGCATAACATGAGTACACTCCTCCTCCTTTCTGGACATAAGCAGACCACCCTTCTTCTTTACTGTATGGAATACGTAACGAGAGCCCAAATGTTGAGGGTTGTCTCTCTTAGGAGTATGAGCGGTTCTCCATCTCGAAAAAGATGCGCGGTCAATGGTCAATTGGCTGAGGCAAGCAAAAAATGGGTACGCATCCCTCCTGTGATATAGAGATAAGATGCCCATCGAAGGGTTTCCACGTTCACACGGTCTACGTGAATTAATTCCACGGGGCGTCAATTCGGAGAAGGCGTTATTTATGCCTCGTCAATAAAGACAAGACGCCCGAATCATACGTAGCTATGCCAGACATGCTCTTCCTCTTGGTGCTAACAGAGTACTACTCGGAGTGTACAAGTAGTGCATGCAAACGTTTGAAACTACCTTCTACCTTCCGTTCCGGTACGAGGGGAGGCGACCTTATAATATATCTACCACGCGTATTTGCTGCTCCCATTCCATTCACAAAGCTACCGGTAAGAGGGAGCGGCCTTCCAGCCAATACGCGCGGCCGCCGGCCATGGTCCCACTCACATTTAGACTTCTCTCGCCGTAGGAGAATGAACCGCGGCTCCTCCTGCGACGGTTCGAGGAGACGAGTTGGGGCATACGGCAACGATGATGACGGTTGATTACTTACTGATGATTGATCGGATAATGATGCTGATGGTTGATTGGGTGGTGGTGGTAATGATGCTGATGATTGATCGGTGAATAATAATTGATCGGATGATGATGAGTGATTGATTAATGGCGATTGATCGGATGATGATGGTGACGATTGATTGGCCTATGAGGATCGATCGGATTATGATGATGATTGATTCGTCAATGCTGATTGATCGGATGATGATGATTGCTGTGATTGCTGGCCAATGATGATTGATCGGATGATGATGATGATGATGATGATGATGATGATGATGATTGATTGGTCAATGCTGATTGATCGGATGATGATGATTGATTGGTCATTGATGATTGATCGGATGATGATGATTATTATGACGATTACGATGGCGATGACACGGGCTAAGGTAGGGATATCGCCGTTTTTTCTGGGGTTTCTCATTTGACCTTGAGGGTCTCTATATTACAATTAAGTCAATAACAAGTCACCCAAACACTGCATTGTGAGAAAACGAAAAAAAAACTACCCAACGAACTATCCCAAACCCTATCGTCCATATATATGCAGTATATCACTAATAGTTTTGTGGGTAACACCAATGTAACACTAATGCAACCCTAGCTTAACACTAACGTAACACTAATATAACAATAATGTAACTCTAACGCAACAGCACTAATGGAACGCTATTGTAACAAAAACGTAACTGTAATGCAATACTAGGGCAACACTAAGGTAACGCATTGTTAATGATGGTCTTCCGACAATGTTGCCTTGAGGAGTCCGGCCTGCCAGACCTAGTTTGGCCCAAAGGTGCTACTGCAGCAGACTAGAGCTTGCTAGCATCGCGAGTCATGAGTATCCCGATCGCAGCGCCTATCTGATTAGATCTACCTCATTCCCCTGGAAAAATACATATATATATATATATATCCGTGGTCACCAAAACAAGCTGCGTATACAAGCAAGCGTCTCTATGGAAGAGAACAAACAAGCACGACATACTTGTTGCACCGCAGCGGGTATTACAGGGGGCCATAGTAAGTGGGACCAAATATTCTTGGTAAAAATAGCGAAATATGTGGGTTTTTGTATGTACTGTAGGTCCTATTTACTATGCCCACCCGTAATAGTAGGAGTACACGAACGCGAGGGAGCGGTCGGTACAAACGAACTTTTGATTTACCATCCCCCATCACTTGCAAATACAAAACATACAAAGCTCACATATCCATGGTATGCACACACGAAAGAGAAAGGGACGTAGGAAAGGAGCACAACGAGGCCGCGGAATAGTATCGTGTAACGCTAATGCTGTTTTAACGATATCGGCTTGACCCTTGCAGGAATGCAGCTCGTTTTGGATGCAATCACTCGGAACTATACTGGTTTGTCCCTGAAGTGGGACTGCAGCCCTAACAAGGTTAATGATCCCGGTCAGTCCCAGTGACATATTTTGCCACAAAAAAGCCATGCAGCCCTTAGGGCCCATCTTAACGAGAAAATTTAGTTGGAGATACCAATTTAATTTCGAAAAAAAACGTGTTTGGGTCCTACGGGGGGGACGGCGTACTAAGTGTCAATCGAAAAATAATTCGGAATATATATATATTTATTTCCAACTAAAGTTCCCCTTCAAGATGAGCCCTCATATCGTAACAAGACATTTTATACCTCATCTTGGCTCGTTTTCATTTGTGAAATTTAGGCGGTGGTCACACAAACACAGGCTACGACGAAAACGAAAAAAAGCGTCTCGACGGAAAAATCAACCAATAATAGAATAGTAGTCGAACCGCAGTGCCTGTACGCAAGGAAGCGGGACTCACAAGCTGCGGTATATCCCTCCCTGATCAATTACAGCAACACGAAAGTAAGAGGAACATATATCCATGGTATGCACACACACACAAGAATGAGAAGGACGTTAGGAATGGAGCACAAGGAAGCCGCGTGAAGAGACTTATCGTCGTCCAACAAAACTACAACAGTCAGGGGGAGGGCGGCTGGCCCGCGGCGATTCGTGCTGACCTTTTGCCATTATATCACGCCCATCCAACTAATATGAATCCCCACTAATCCAAGCCAGGCGGTGGAATTGCTTGATAGGGATTCGCCAGAGTCGCCTGGGCGCCCTTAAACAGCTAGTCGGCCCTCCGTTACGCCCATCCAAGTCAATAGAAAACCCCACTATTGTACTGCTGCAGACCAGGCGGTGAAATTACTTGATAGGAATTACCGGAGTCACCTGGGCGCCCTTAAACAGCCAGCAGGCCCTCCGTTACACCAATACAAGTAATAAAAAACCCCACTATTGTACTATTAATACTGTACGCCAGGCGGTAGAACTGCTCGATAGGAGTTCACGGAAGTCGCCTGGGCTTCCGCAAACTATACCGGGCAAATTCGCCGTATCTTTCGACGCTTCAGGAGCGGTATGGATATCAAGCCTATTGTTCACTTTCAACTTCAACTCGGGTAGTGTGCACTGTACATGCACCTATTCATCACTCTAGTTTCAAGCGTTTTGATCCCCACAACTTGACTGCAGACCCTTAATGAGGTTATACTACTATTAATAACAATGACTCCACCCACGTTTTTTGGTCAAACTACTTGCAAACAGTGTCGGATAATTGATGCTGTGATACAAGGGGAAACGTTTTGGTCTCTTTTCGCCCACACTTCAAGGGCAATCACTCGGGCGGGATACTCGTGGCTGGGAGTGGGTGGGCGGGGGGGTTTGAGGGGCAGGGGGCGTTCGGGCTTGATGCAAATCATCTGCACGGGCGCTGCTTTGGAGCCCCTGGAGTTCGTTATAAGTGCCGTTGGTGTGTCAGTTGGTTTTGAAGGTGCCCCGCCTGCCGTTGGTTGGGGTAGTCGGCCGCCTGCCCTATCCGCATGTTTGCCTACCAGAACCTTGTCCGTCTGCAGAGCAGAGAACTGCGAACTCGCTTTTAGGGCCGTTTTTAACGACTGCTAGAAATAGCAAAAAACTTTTCCAAAAACTTGTTGAAAAAAGTAAAAGCTTTCTAACACTAAACACTAAATATTTGGCAATTTGGCGAGTGTCCGCATCATAACGCCCTCTGACTTTATTCAAACCCCTTACAGCAGAAGCAGGTAGCCGATCGCACGCCGAGGCCCTCTACGGCAAAAACGCTGACGCAGAAAATACCGTAGGCACAGCGAATGTACGTCAGAGGTCGGCGGCAGTGCTTCCAGCCGGGCCAAAATCCCATGGGAAAAAGCTGGGGCGGCTGCTGTCTGTGTTTGTTATTTACCACCAGCCTGCACCTACCTACCTCAAAACGACACCCATTTCGCATCCATACGGGGTTAACGGCCAGTCAGTATCGCCAGCCCTACCTTGGCTGCTGTCAATGCAACCGTGTATCCGCTGTATCTCCCTCTATTACACAAGTTAGAGCGTGTCTAGCGTGGGGTATCGTCGGGTTTGTGCCACCTTGCAATAGCGTTACTGGGCTGAAATATCAAATAAAATAGCAAGTTTCTCTTTCCATAAATTTGCCAACGAACAGGGAGTGAAAACCCCGAAGAAAAGCTTGGCAAGTTTTTTTGCTGTTTGACAAGTAAAAGATTTCCATATCTCATGGAAATTAGCAAGTTTTTTGCTAAAAAATATGCGTCCTTAAAAACGGCCCTCAGACCCTCGTACTGCGCAACGGCTGAAAATAAGACACCGCCGCCAGTGATGCCTCCCCCTCCCCCTTCCCAATGCCGCCCCCGTCGCCCTTGCCTCCGAAGGCATCGCACCTCCGTCACCAAGTCTTCGAGACTATCCGATTCTCCCACGGTCTTGACTCCTGCCAGCGCTATACTCTCACCGTCCATACGCTTCAGCGGCGGCAGCAGCAACAACACCCGGCAAGCAAGCAAGCACGCAGACACGGAAACGGCGAGGAGAGCACAAAATTGGTTTCGCACAGAACCATCGCGGTAAAACACGAGCGAAACAGCGGCGCAAGAGGAGCCATCAAGCACAACAGGGAGGATGAATAAATCGTACCAAACAGCAGCATCAGAGCAATGTACAGCTGCGGACGTCCGTTGGCAGGACTGGAACACCTGGCCTACGGTAGTAGATAACATCATACCTGGTATCATAAAAGGTGATACAGAACAAGGGCGCCCGGTGTGTCTCGCAGGTTTGAAAGTTGAGTAAAAACCACTCCATCTATCGAACTCACAGCTGACATATTGGTAACAATTTGAAAACATGAATTGCCTTGTACGCGCCGGCACCTATTAATAAGAACTTGGGAGAAGAGTAAACCTGGCTCGGCGTTGGCGCGAAACGTAAGAGAAAAACATTGGAGTACGTATACCAGGTATACACCCGAAAATAGTAGTCTACAATTAGCGTGGGGCACACACCCTGCCACACATAACTATTTGAGCCGGGGCTCGGAACAAGAGTTTTTTTGACCATCAAATGACTGCAAAAAACGTTTTTTCTCACGAATTTCAAGTGATTTATGTCCTCCCCGAAAAGTGGTGTCGCGTGCGTGCTTGTATTGATCTATGTTTTCTGTTTCGCTTTTTTTTTTCAAGCCGCACCATCTCAATCCAGTTGATGTCCCTTCCTCCATTGCCGAACGCCTCGAGCTGGTCCCTGAGATCCGGGTTGATGGTGAAGGGGATGACCCCCATGGCGGCCGACTTCATACCGGTGTCACTAGCCCTCTCCTGCTTGTTCAGCTCCCGCTTCAGCAGCCTTGCCGCGTAAAAACAGAGCGACACCAGAAGAGGGGAATTTCACCCCGGGTATGGCTTTTTATGCCCCCTGCAGAACACAACTTTCGAAAATTTCACACTTCGCACAGATCGTCTACAGGTAGGTCATGCTCTAGATCATCTATCAGTTCCTCACCTGCCGTCGTTTTAGGTTGTTGTGCAGGATTTGCCTTGTAGGGCAGATCCAACCCAGGTCACATGTGCTTCAGTAGATCATGCAGGTCATGCGGTTTCCGCCCGCCGAAATGAGCTAGATCATATAATACAAATCCGGAATATACTAGCCCTATCACAGATCATCTGCAGATAGATCATCTCCCTGCCGTTGCGAGAAGTTGTGCAGGATTTGCCTTATAGGGCAGATCCAGCCCAGGAAACATGCGCTACAGTAATCATGCAGGCTATACGGCTTCCAACCGCCAACATAATAGGCCAGATCATACAGATCATACAGATCATGCAAATCGTACAGATCGGGGATCTATCTGCGCTCGCTGATCTATCTAATATGTCCGAGAGGTGGAAAGTTTTTTACCAAAGTAGTTTTTTTTTATACTACTTGAATACAATATTATACCGCCCCCGAGAAACACGTATTCTGACGATTTTTTCATGCCTTAACCCTCTTACTGTAGGGCAAACCACAATCCCGTTTTTGGGACAAGTTACATAGCACTCGACTGGTTTGCCGCCGAAACGGGACTGCAGCCCTAAAGGTAACCTTATATATGGTGACACCATCCTTCGACAACCTTGAGCATAGGCTACTATATAGGATTTCGTAGGGCGCTTGCCTCTGAGTTCGACTACTGATACGGGGGACCATAGTAAATAGGACCAAATATTGTTACCAACAATAGCGAAATATATAGGTGTTTTTTTGCACCGTAGGTCCTATTTAATATGGCCCCCCGCAATATTAATATTAGGAGTCCAACTCGAAGTGAGCTACGTACGAATGATACGTACTCAGCCAAAAGATATGAACCATAAAGCCGGATTATATCTGCAACAACAAACTGCAGATTATTATTATATCGGTTCCCGATCCCTGATACTCTTTTCCATTTTCTAAGCGTCCTCTGAAAAGTGAGCCGTCTATTCTTGATGGTATTACTATTGGGAGTTTCGTTACTCGTGGGCTTGAACTGTACTGTTAATAGTATGTGTTGATAGGCCAGGAGGACTTTTCAAAATTGTATCGTACGAGGGTATCATATATACTGACAGCAGCCATCCATAAATCTGCACAGTATCATACGTACGTATCCCTACCCTTGCGGTTGGTGCGGACACATGTCACGTGTCACATCCCAGGCCTGCCGTCGAAGGTAAGGCATCTACAACGTGCTCGAACTGCGTGCACACTAACGTGAAAGCGATCCTAGCGAGACGGCCAATCAACCCTGCGTGCAGTGCCCGCCCGTTGCAGCCTCTGCCGCCTCGCCCCTACCAATGCACCCGCTGGTCTGACGAGGAGGGTGACTCGTCCACGGAGTCAAGCTGGGGAGACCTTTGAGAGGTTTTAGTGGGTTCAGCCCCCACACTACGTACCTGAGTCGGGAGAGACAGTGCTAGGCTCAAGTAGGTGCCTAAATCTTTGATGTAAACCATACCGTGATGGCGGTCAGAGACAGGCCCGACTGAGATGGAAGCAAACGGGCAGGGTTCGAAGCGGTGCACGAAAACTTGAGAAAACAGCGTGGGCAGGGGTTTCCTCTCGCTCTCCCGGGCACAAAGAAAATAAAAATAAAAATGGTACCTGGTACCTGGTACTCGTACAGTGAATGAGAAAAAAAACAGCCGTGAGATCGAGGATGCCGTCGAAACTCATCGTCGCAAGCTGTGTGCGATACTACTGTAGTATTAGTAAGGGTTTTATTTGACCTGATGAAGGATGTATGTACATGTATCGACTATAAAATAGTGGTGCGACCGCTGCTACGCCAGCGGGGCAGAGTCGTGGAGATCCACGGCGACATCGTTGCAAAATCACCACGTCGCAGCATTAGATAATAAGCACAAGGGAGGGAAGGGAGGAATTTCTCGCTCGTGACAAGCTACATGCAATCTCCAGATATTTACACTTCGTACATACCAATTTATTTCCCAACTTCAGACACACCCACTCCTTGAAATTCTGCCGCTTCAGATTTGGACTTCCTCATATACGGGCGGTACACCCTGCGCGAGGCCATATAAAACCCGTATTACAGGGCACCATATTTAATAGGACCTATGGTACACACAAAATCCTATACATTTCGCTATTTTTACTAACAACATTTGGTCCTATTAACTATACTATACTCCTCCGTACTAGGAAGCGCGATCGAAGTATCACACACAGCAATTCATAGAAAATATGAGCTTCGACGAAATATACTTGATCTCACAGTTGGGATTTTTTCAATTGTATAAATATCAAGCACATACTATTAAATAGTAGTACTGATTTACCAGTTACTCTTCTCATTCGTATTTTTGTTTGTCTCACTCTGCGTCGCTCAGGAGCTGATCGCCCCTGCCACCTCGTCTGCTGGCGATCAGGCTGTCGAACCTCAGGTCGTCTTTAACGTTGGCGTAGTAGTCCCCCTCGAAGAAGCCGAGACCGAGACCCTGGCGAAGGTCTTGTTTCGATGACGAGTACAGCATCTTGTCCCTCACCTTTTTCTCGCGTCAACATTTGTCCAAGTACGTTATCAAAGTACACGCCAAAATACGTAAAAGGATTTTAGCAAAAGCGTTAAAATTATCCTTGCGCAGGTAGGTCTTGTTTCGACGACGATTACAGCGCTTAGTCGCCCACCTCTCTTGCGTCACTATACGCCGAAGCAAACCAAATTACGCCAAAATGCGCGAGAGGAGGTTAACGAAATCGATTAGTTTAACAGACCAAAAGGCGTCTGAGCTCAATGGGAGCGGTGCAGCCGCGTTCAGAACAACGGTGTATTACTACTCTTGGTGAATGTGGTATAACACTTGAAAACAATGTCCAACCCTAGTTCGTAAATTCTCAGCAACTCTGCCCTCAAAATATTTGTACAATTTAATAGTATGACAGTAGTATTAATAGTGGCCAAAAAGGTTGGAATGACCCACCCTATTCATAGTTTGTAAATTATCGACAACTCTGCCCTCACAATGGCAGTACTAATAACAGTATGATTGTACGATTACAGGGGACCACAGTTGATAGGACCTATGGTACACATAAAAACCTGAATATTTTCTATTTTTACCAACAACACTTGGTCCTATTTACTATGGTCCCTCGTTATAGTGGCCAAAAGAGTTGCCGATCGCGAGATTCTGCATTGATAATAATCGCACGACTCTGCTACGTACGCAATAACTACAGCTGCAGCTATTAGCCCTTTACCCTCTACCAGGTAGGTTCTGCAGTCTCGTGTGGGGAACGAACTGCTTAGAATTTGAGTGGTTTGATCCTGAGACGGGGCTGCAGTCCTCAAAGGGATAATGTTAATAGTCTACTGCAGCTGTAATACACCTCTACTACAAGGCTACGGCAGCTGTATTTACATCCCTATTATTAATAATAGTCTACTGCAGCTTTAAGTTATACTCCCCCACACTGCCATCACGGGGAGCCATAGGTCACGGGGAGCCATAGTATATAGGACCAGATATTGTTGGTAAAATTAGGTAAATGTATACCATGTAGGTCTTCGTGTGTGCCGTAGGTTCTGTTTATTATAGTCCCACGTAATACCAATAGTCTGCACCTGGCAGGTCTAAAATAATACGGGACAGTTGACGCCAGCTACCTTCCAATCGAATGGCTGGAATAACGCGAACGATGGGAGCCATCTTCCAATAAGATCGCTGTATTAACGGAAACCACGCGAACCGCGCGAAATCACGCCGCACACAAACAAGAAGAAGGAAGACGCAGCTCGCAGCTCGCACCCCCGAAGTCACGCGACGATTGACCTTCGATCTCGACGTATCCACATCCACCCACGGTCAACGAGCTTCGTGCCCGGCAAGGCCAATGAGTATACATGATGGCCTCGAAGGTATCATTGGAATCCGTGGTATAGAGGGCGAGAGGTCGGCCGCGGCGTCCTACGCTCTTCGCCAAAAACTTGAAAAAAGTTATGTTTCGTCCCAACGGAGAGGAATCGAGAGTTTTTGTCGTCTGTTTAATACACACCAGCTACCAAATACCTGGTACGAAGTATGTTTTTAGTAGACACCTGGTCCACCCACGCCATATATCACCGACCGAGGGGTGAACACTGTGATACTAGCGTGGGTCGGGGCCTCTTACCATCACGCTTCATTCAGAGTTCGTGACACAGTCGTTGGGTTTGTCGATGAATGCCACACCAAAAAAATGGTCTAATTCTTACCACCGGAGAGGGGGCGATTTTTTTTGTCGTCTGTCTTCTACAGGCCAGCGCCAAAATGTTTTTTTATCAGACGCCTGGTCAGCCCACGCCACATTTCACCGACCGAGGTATGAGCACTGTGATACTGGGGTGGGTCGGAGACCTTAACCAGCGCATCACATTTAGATTTTATGACGGTGTTGTTGGTTTTGCCGATCTATGTCTGCCGAAGATTCTCATAAAAGTTGACTATCGTCTCTAGCAATGGGGAAGACTAAGCATTCCCCTTTCGTCTCTAGTCTCCAGAGCCTGCCAGAACAGGGATTTCATATACATTGAGTGGCGAGCAATTTAGGTCCGCGAAAGCTGTCCCGCGACGTTTTAAAATTGCCTTTGCAGCTGTATTTCACCCCTATGAATGGCCTAATAATAGTCTACTGTAAAAACATTTTGTTTCTGAGCCACCTCACTTGGAGATCTATACAACTATTATTATTACTACTATTATCAAGTCACCCAAACTTAGTTTTTACAAAAAAGTGAAGGAGTTATTTTTCGGATGGGCCTAGGTGTCTAACGAATAATTTAATTCCATCATTATGCGACACAAATGGCATACATACCAGGCATGAGCAATTACGAAGTGTTGAATATACACCATGCCGGGTAGTTTCTTAGGTTGAGGAGCCTATAAATGGTCAAGTCTCAATATTTCAGTTTCGGCCAGAAAGAACAACCCCTTTTCCAGCACGCCTCCCTACGTTCGCCACCAACCTATTCACCCTTTTAGGGCAAACTGCACCCAGCCCCCTTTCGGGAACAAACAACTTCGAGTTCAAGTGGCTTGTCTCTAAAACGGGGCTGCAGAGAGAAAACTGACGAACACCACTGATTGGTACAGCCACCACCAAACGAAACGAAACGGGCTGCTGTGTTAGGGGATGATGCCTTCAATATTGTCGAACTCCAGTCCAGGGATTTGTATCACACGCGCTTAGAATGCACTATGTACATTCGTGTTCTGCACGCTAGCCCTATGAATAGTAACACTACTCATCTCTATTGCTTCATCGCTCCTACTGACTAAGACAAATACACGGAAAAACATAGCTGCGAGCGAGGATGGAGCTTATCCCTCTATGCGACTCGCGGAACACCTCACGGCGCTCTGCGCTTGGTGCAAGCAATGCCTGCCTGGTCGGCGAAAACCCGACGGCATTGTAAGGACGCGAGGGTCTATG
>JBBMHQ010063565.1:0-14343 GCA_037834295.1 Postelsia palmaeformis
GCGCCAAACCGTGCGCAAATGTGGACTAGTACATTGGCGCTCCTGCGGACAGAGGGGGCCAAGGCTGACACCACACGCGATCGGTGTTGCCAGCCGTACCAGTGCCACGCTTCAATGAAGCATGTGGCCGCCGCTGCTGCTGCTGCTGATAGCTCTGACCTCCACCCCGGCACAGCTGTTGCCCACCAAAGTAACAGTGTCCTTGCTGTGGCTGCCGCGGCCGCTGCTGCTGCTGCTGCTGCTGCTGCATCTGCGGATGATGCTGCCGAGGCTGCTGAAGCTGCTGAGGCTGCTGCTGCCCTCCGCCTCCATACTGCCGCTGACGCAACTGCGCATCACCTCTATACCGTCGTTCCCGCTGCGCCTCCATACGAAGCAGCTGCTCTATATGCGGCATGCCACCACAGACGCCCTTCTACAAGTAGTTATGTCTTCTAGCAAAGTAGAACCCTTCAGCGACCTTCGGGCCCGGAAACAAAGAATATCGCGTTTGTGTACAGGAGCTGTGGGATTTGCACACGTGTAGTACGCATGGTCTACACCATGATCGTCGAGGAAGAGCGGTAGAGCACGTGTACGATGAATCAAACACAACACACACCAGGTTGGGTCAATACCGACCCCACCACATAAACAGGTATGCCGCACCAAGATTGTCATCGGCTGCGCCACTCACATAAATAGTTAACATCATAGCCCGGGTCGTATCAACAACATCAGCGACTGAGCAGCTCCACTCCTCCAGCCACGAGGCATACTGAATATGACACCCCACATTGTATGAGACACCCAACATCCGCAAACCTGTATCAAGCTACCGCATACCACAAACAATCCGTTGTGTGTAATTGCGCCAGCTAGCGACATATATCTCCGGTTGAAAAAGCACAATTAGAGTCGTACACCGTCGGGATTAGACCGTGAGTCTCTCGCATAGTCGGTAGCAGTATATGACGTATGTCAATGATATACCACAGCAACTATTGCAGTTGCCTATAAGAGGCACACCGCCGACTTACAAACACGCACCCGTTTCCTGCCAAAACTCATCATGCAGGGGGTATGAGCCCATCAGTAGCTCCACCGTGCGCATCAAATCTGCGTCCGTTACACCAAGACCAACGCCTTCCGACTCTTCTTCCAAGAGGCCCACGTCACGCCCCGAGCTACTGCCGGCACTAGCGGTATCGTTCTTTTCGGTCGGCACCCCGAAACTCGTAACGCCAGCGTCGCATAAGTCGCTGTCGTCGGCAGGCCGAGAAACAAGATCATCATCGGCCAAAAATGGCAAACCAGTGGCGGGCGGTGGAAGTGTCCCCTCGTTGCTCCCGGGCGAACCGACGGATACATCGTTACCCCTGACTTCGGGAGCTGACGCTCGCATCGCGTCGCCGGAACTTATGGGTCCCCTCCCACCCCAATCCTCCCACGTGGATCCGAGAGACGGTTCGTTCTCCGACGCTGTTTTGAGGTTGGCATCTGCTCCTGCGCCTAGCGGTATCCCTTCGCCGGCTCCGTACCTTGACGACCCGTGTGGAGTAGTAGTAGGTTGTAGGGCGTTTGAGTGGAAGAAACCGAGCGAAAACGAGTCGGAAGCGGAAGCAGTGACGTCTCCCGCATCGACGGCAACCAAACCGCTGAAATTCGAAGCCAATGTGATCGAGCTCCATCTGCACGGACCTATGCACAGGGGTCCGACGTAAAATAAAACCGCATGGGCGTTGGGCCATGTCATGAAGACATTATAGACATCACGTGGCGTCTGTCGGACAGGCCGTCAGCGGTATGTCGCGTGGCTTGTTCGCATTGAGTTGTTGCAATCAACTCAACATGAAAAAAAATATGCTACAAGAGGAATAGCTGAAGGTGAGGCGTAACATAGTGCAGGATTGATTGCTCCAGGTAGTGGTTTAGCGGCGAGGTCTAAACTAGACCGACGTATACACGTGGGCAAGACGCACGCCCCCTCGCCTCTTGAGTTCAAAACCCCCAGCTGGCGTCAAGGTTGTGTCCGAAGACACCGTTACGTGATCACCGAGTGTGGGCGTCAACGCGCCACGTAGCTACGGGTGCCCGAGTTCCGTACTGCGCTGGTCTGTCTGAGGCGAAACGGCGTCACCCTGCTTTGTCAGTCGAAGCTGTGACAGAGAGCCGGCAAAGCTGTGGGTGTCTACCCCCTTTTTCCAGTGAGGATGCAGCATGCAGCATCGGCATGTCTACATTGCATGCGGCCACTCTCACAGCGCCACGTTTGCGGTGCGTCAACAAGACACGAAAGACGCCCCGCCGATGCCTGCATGATTGATGCCGTAGTATGAACGACCCCCACCCCCGTGGTTATATTCCTACGCCATTCGCTTCGCTCGCTGTGTTAGAGTAGACAAAATGTCCCAGCAATACATGTTTTCGGCGTCATACCTGCAGAACACGTAGTCGCAAATGCAGCTGATCCCGCCCCACTCTTCCAGTGGCGGTGCAGGCGTGGCATACCGAGGTAGGCTCGAGTTGTAGGCGTCTCTCAATGGGTCATAGACGGTCCTGTGCATGGCAGATGCTGCACCTGCTAGAACGCAGTGTACCAAGTGTGGCCTGTGCGTCGAGAGGGACGCGCAGACCAATCGATTAAGACGCCGCGACAACCTCCGGGCACCACGCTACATCACGGACGCCAACTGGTTGACTCCGTGACAGCAGCAGCAACGCCGCAGAGATGAGTCAATGAAGTTCCGCCATCATAGAGTACCTACTGCACCTAGCCGGGTCCACGAGCAAGGCTTTCCCGCAAAGCCAAACGATTGCGCACTACCAGGTACATGCTGAGGATGATGATGGCAGTGGTGATTCAGTCTCCAGCGAGCCATTGGGCGTAGCGTAAGGGCTTGACCCAGATAAGAGTGAATAGGTGTCCACTCGGAAAGGAGTGAGATATTGACAAAGGAGCACAGAATTTTCAGCAATTCGAGTACACAACTACGCCTACAGCCCTTACACAACTTCCAGCCCCGAACGTAAGACCCTTGCGGCAGTGACTCGCGTAGACGGCAGTCAGGGTCTAATACTCACCCCCAATCAATAGCTGAACAAGCAAGATCATGATTATACAATGCATTGAAGCCTCGTCCGATAGGACGGGGTGCACTTCCTGGCTCAATATTTTCCTAACGCTCGAGCTCCCCAAGCGTGCCTGTCCTGTATGTACCGGTGAGTATGTCATTTGTACCCTAAAATTTGTTTGTAAGTCTGCCGTGCGTGGCGCGTAGAAAGTTAATCGGATTGCTCATAGAAACTGTTTCCAAGCCATGTTTCGAGTGATATATTGAGCCTCTCAATTGAGGGCCTAAACCAAACAAGTCGCCACCCCTACGAAACAGCACCCCTACCGTAGTATTGCTCTGGAACCGCTTGACAACGGTCTTGCACCTGAAGCGACATATGCCAGGAAACCGACGCACCACCCTGGCGCAGGCTCTGACTCCCAGGATTACGCTGTCCATGTCGCCTTTGATCAGGTTCATGTAGCACAAACCACTGAAAGACGGTAGGGAGGAGAAAGAGCAGGCGGGCAGTAAGATCGCACAGCAGACGCGATACTCCAGGAATCAAGCCCCGTGGGTCCAACCAAACATCGAGCGTGGAGGTCACGAGCAGCCGGTTGTCGTGAAGCCTACAGGCAACGCCTACGGCTGCAAACGCATCGAAATATTCGTAACGCACGAACGAAGGGAAAAATACCTTCAGCAACGTTTCGCTCACCCGTGGTAGATTAATGCGCTCACTCTTCGTTCCTGAGCACGTGTCTGGCCTATATGACATTCAAAGGACGGTGGTGGCCAACGAGCGAATGTTGGTCATACGCAAGCCCTGAGAAGGCTCACACAATGTACTGTACGATATTCGTTCAGCGACCACACTATTCCCTCGACAATGGTAGTAAGGTAGATGATACGTTGTGTGACTGACTACAGCTACTGATTTCCTCGTCTTGCGAACGAAACAACACCTCGAAATCACGTAATGCTATTTGCAAGTTTGAAACGTTACGGTGCACGGATAGTTCGATTCATTAAGTAGGAGCAAGAGTTCCCACGTATCATGATGACGACGAATAGTGACTGAACGAGTCAGAACCAAAGGCTCTGCCAGCACCGATTGTTTTTGACTGTTTGAACCCATAGAAGTTTATACGTAAATAAGGTAGGAAGTGGACGAACGCGAAAAGGCGTGTTAGTTAAGCGCCATCATTCTTCATGTTTCTTTTTCGGCTGCGCAGAGAGTGTTGACGCTTTTATTCTAAACGACGTATCCCATGAGTCATTTCAAACATGTAAGCGGAAACAAAATGCATCAGTTCCCGCCCACCACTTGTAACCCACATTCGACAACACCGCTTTAGCATTGGCCTCCACTAGTGAGAAAATCAGGGACGAACGCGGCATGACTGTTAAGCTGACAGCTAAAGCGTAAACATGAAAAGCCCCCGAAATCCTCAACGGCAGAAGGTGTAACGCTTGGTGCGCTCACCTCTGGCTTTCTCGTTGTCGTCGCTGGCAGTGCCATATAGCACTTACTTTGTATATCAAAATTGAAACACTACTTATGCTGGCACCAATGAATCAATGTCTCACGTTCGAGCGCACTCACCTTTCCATTGCCCGCGAGACACGACTCACATCTGGCAAGGCGTCCTCGATGACCGTTCGTATCGCCTCTCCGGCACAAGGAGTGTCCTGAATTCCCTCAGTGTCCTTGTCCACAAACGCTGTAGGTCTCGGTAGCGCTTCGATACCATGTCCCTTGATTTCGCGTTGCTCGTCGAAGCCGCCCGATGATCTCTCCATCCCTCTCAAACGGCGATTGATCTCCGCTTTCCGGGTTTTTGTCCGGTGGATGCGCCACTCATGTCGGTGTGTAGCGCCTTGTTTAAACGGCGGTTTGTGAGGATAATCATATTGCATAGGTCTGCATCGTGAACGGTCTCTTTCACCTACGGCGTCACAGCAGCAACGGACCCACGGACGGCGGGAAAAGGTCGACATCGCAGTTTATTCAATGGGAGTGATCAGTCGATACCGTCAACCTGGGCACCTGATAAAGCCTACCGCGCGTGGTAGGGGGAGTGGATGCGGAACCATGGGCATACGTTATTGCACCAACATGACCATAGACTAACTGGTAATATTTCCCAAGACAAAGAGGGATTCGTGGGCGGTAATTCATCTATGAATCAGAGGCCTCGTGAGTGCCGGGGGTGGAAGCGGCATGAGACGCGCTCTACGATGGAGGTCGCTTATTTTGGCTGACTTGTTTTTGGAATGACAGAGTTCCTCAACCCAAAATCGTCGGAACGATAAAATCTTGTTTCGAAACACAACATTATTGCATGCGTGGCATGGCCATGGAATTTTGGAGCGGGTCGCAATATCATTCGTGCTGAAGCCAGTTGAGGCGTGAGTATGGAGCTCCTTCAATGAGGACCCGACGAAAATGTAGGGTGAACGCCTATCGTAGAGCGCCTCCTGAATGGAAAACACGTTGACACCTGAAGCCAAAGAGAGGCGCGCACATGTATTTCAGTAGACGATGGGTACCGCAGTTCATCCTTTGAGTGGCGACTCAGCGAAAACCAGACCTCGAATATGTAGTTGTTCCATAGGGGCGACGAAAACTCGACGAGTCCAAAGCGACCACTCACGACGTCGATACCGGGGCCACGAGCGTCACCCACCGAGACGATTGGGCACCTGCCACTCAAATCTGAGTACATGACATCAAAAACCAACAGATGCACGGCTCCGTCTTACCGCGGGGATGTGGTCGACATATTCCGCTTTAGCCTCGGCCACGGCGGGAACGGCCTGACCACTACTGCAGAAAAGAAACAGCTTGGACGGATCGTTCACGGTGAGCAGCATGTTTTGCATATCCTTGGCCTGAGCGGTATAATCAGTGAGCACCTCATGCAGAGAGAACAAAAATATCACAAGGACACGCAAACTGGGGTACCCCTCCTCCATCTCGAGCAGAACCGCACTCTTCTCCTCGGAGCGGCGTTCATGATTTGTTGACGTCGTGAAAAAAAGACACAGACATCGCGAACCCATTCCAAATCTCAGGTGGCCGATTCGCACCATCACAGTTACGATGCGATTTTTCAGAAACGTTCTTGCCAGTTGTACGTTCCAAACAACATGGTTGGGGAATGTAACGTCGGAGTGTCGAAGACGCACGGACATGCTGCACATCTCTCCCTGGGGCGCACGGACACTGGACACGCCTGCATTGAAAATCCCACCCCGTGGACGAAGTGAGTGGCCCACAGGATGATACAACGATTTGGCCATCAGTTCTCACCGATCACCCTCCACATTTACACGATGCACTTCCCCGGTACTGGAGGACGAAACAAAAAGGGTTATGTTCGCTTTCATGGTTGCCTCACCACCGAAAGTGTTTCAGGAGAAATGCCCGCCACAACGCTGTTCGCGGAGGCAATGTATTGTATTGTCCCCTCCTAGTCGTTCCATGAGCACGCAATAGCAAAAGAGGGGTGCAGCACGATAAAGTGAGGTATCGCAAGCCTCGATCATTGGTCAGGAGTTCGATTCGATGGGAAAGGGAGAAAAGCGCTGCATTAAGGTACAGTGAAAAATGTTAGAGAGTTGAGGGACGTCTTGACGCCATTCATGGCCGAACAACACACTTAACAAAGGTGAAGCAACACCCGCAGGCGATGCGGTGAAGCCCGCAGGCGGGGCAGGGCGCGGGGGGGAGTCATCTAGCGTTCGATCGTTTCTTGCCCACTGTAGACTCACGAGGGTACTGTCCCTTACATCTTCGACAACCACCAATAGTGAGACATACGCGGTAGAATGCCGTGACAAGCGAACGAGCGGAAACATATAGAGACGGTGGTGCACCAGAATTAATGAGTGATCAACCACGGGGATGCTCATGTATATACGGATCACCGGAAAAAGGCATGGAACTCGATCGGACATCTACAGGCGTAGAGCGGCAGCGTGCACGAAACATCTCGCTGGGAAGTCCCTCAGTCTATGGTCAAACCCACCGACAATGTTTATCGAGGCGATCCTCCGATTCGGATATTCTGATGCTACACCCGGCGCTTAGCCGTATCGACTGCAATCGCACTAGGGACACAGCGACACCAAAATAACTGCATGGCTACTTCGGTCGCATACGTCGCCTGGGGTCGAAAGACGTTGAACGAGACGAGCCGTTAGCACCCGCTTCCGCTGCTACGTTGTGCGCAAATGCGTAATTTGGGCACTTGCCTGCTCCCCCAAGAAAGTGTACAACATCGACATGACCAGGAAGGCCCTGCGCGGAGACGTGAGTTTACGTACAGACAGGAGAATAAAATGCACCGTTGAAAATAAAATAGTTATCAAGGTCAAAGTCACAAGGCACAATATTTGTGTGGTAGAATACTTACAGTACAAATGCGCGGTGGGTTGTGATATTTGAATGAATATACACACAATGTAGAATGTTGCCACATGATTACCGTGGTCATTGTCCTCTTCCATGAAGCAGACGACCCGATCTCAGTGGCGATCGCGTTATGGACGAGAACTACATTACGTTTCCAAATGGCCGCGTTGGGTTGGTTGTCATCGTGTCGACCTGTACCGAGACCTGGCTACTTCCCGGTTAGTCGATTTCCTGTTTTGTTTATCTACTACCTGCGATGTCCGCGACGTTACTCGATATATTTCTACATCAGGTCATGACGGTTCTGTGAGTCATCAGCAGAACATGGGAAGTTTGTTGGCCTTCTGGCCCCTCATCATAAGGTCGGCCGCATATATATTGTGAGCGCACCCTCCTCGCGAGAAAAAACGAGAACAGAAAGCAAACAAAAAAACAAGAGGCACCTAGGAGACAGAGTGGAATTCGGTCCATTGCCAATAACAATCCACGATAAGCTCCTCTGCCTACACCGGACTCGTATCGCGTGTTCCTGCCAAACTCCTACCCCCCCAGCCGTCGCGACGTGAAGATCGCCCGGGCGTCGTCGATACACTTTTCCCTGCATGCATGCTCGACGATAGGTTTCCTCATCTAGCTGCTTCGATGGTTGTGCCGTTCGAAGCACTCCGCCAGATAATCACGAGCCAGCGTAACGTGCCCTCTCACCTTCGCAGGTAAACGCAGTGACGATACGCGTTCCCGATGTTCCAAATTAATTCATGTCCTGTTCTGAATATTCACACTGGATGCCCCAACTGCCTGAGATGTACAGGAGATAAGCAAATGTGTTTCATCTGCGCCAAGATTGAGTGTGTTCTGTTGAACGATCATCACCTGCACTAGCAACTATCGCGTACATCAGACGGGCCATCCACATGAATGATTCACGTACACACATCACGGAGCTCTACTCAGACCACCGCGATGACTCTTAGGTTTTCTGTCCAGCACGCCCGCAACCCACAAACTCCAGCGAGCAACCCTGGACCAGGGCTCCGAGCGCGATCGTGCACCAGAGGATGCACGTGGAAGGGTCGTTTTCTTTTATTCGATGTACCGAGGCCTGCCGCACGCTTCCCCCCTTGGCCTCCTGCACAACCCCACCCTCATGTTCCCCCGTAAACCGTCTCGCCCTTTCACGTGACTCTTGTTGACGCTTCTTTGGCACAGCTCTCCACATGAAAGCGACCATCGCCTCGCGAACCATGCTGCGGCGAGGCACGCGCGGATATACAGTAACTTCAGTGAACCAGCATCCAGTTCACAATGCATTCGCTGTCGCTGTGTTTTTATGTGTTTCATGCTTACTTTGAAGCGGTTTTCACACGGAGCACCGCGAATGAAGCTTCCATTAGGAGCACTCTGTCGTACCGTCGAGGTGTAGACAATACCATTGGTTCCGAAAAACTGTACCGGGTAATGCTTTCAATACCAACGAGTTTTCGGGGGCGGCGACGAGAGAACAGTGGCTAAAGACCGGACTCTACCCTACCCTGAGACGCAGTGAGTATTCATGCTTCGCTCAATTCGTTCTGGCCTACCTTGGGCTCGCGAGAGGAAGGAATCCCAGGCACGCGAAGCAGTCGTTGCAGAAGGCATTCTCCGGCATCCCCACTAGCCCCGTTGCTGGAAACACGCTTAGTCGACACCTTCAATTGTATTGGTTTGAACGCGGAAGGTTGGACTCTGAATTAGATGTCCAAAGCTAGCTGGAGGTAAGCTTGGACATCGGCAGCAACCAATCCCGCTTCACGACCTTGTGAAAACCTTGACCGACGTGACTAGCACGATATGTTTGAAGCAGAAGCCTCTGGATCGGCGCACTCAAGACTGCAAATTGCGAGGCTTGGCTAAAGTAGGCACTCCGAACATGCGACGGCTCGTTTGCTACAATATTTCTGCATGTGTATACGCCTGCGCCAGTCGGCGTGCGGCTCCTGGTATGGCTGCCGTGTCGCGTGTGGGCTGAACTGCCGTTTTAAAAGTACGCTTGCTGACACTCGACCTCCGCTTGATGGCGCGCGGTCACCTTTGTTTATTGTCATGTGGCTGCTACTGGCGCTTCTTCGGCATAATTGCGGCAGTACTTGTGCAACCAACCACATAGCGCCAAATGTTTGGTGGGTGTGGCGAAAAGCGCGAAAAGCGCGATAATTCAATTCCGAATGAATTCGGGATCTTGTTGTAACGCAAACCATCGCCAGCGCATACCTCTTCAAGGAAACCCCGCGAGACAAGCCCGAAGCGTGCTGCTGTTGCGATTTTGCCTCCGTAACTTTACTGGGTCTTGTCCGACCCGACATCGCTGGCTACTCGGCGCCGCCGGGCATCGTCCGTCGAGGGGTAGATCTTGTCAGTGACTGCACCTTGGGTGTTTGCTTTGGGTGGTAGTGACAGTCAGGCTGGTGCTTTTCAATGCAGAAGCTGCAGAGATGCAGCAACCATCCAGTAGCCAGAAGACAGCGCGGTCATGTGCTCGCACGGAGGAGAAATAAATGAGCGTGGAAAACAAACGACAAGGAGGTATGAGTGGCACCGTAGCATGGTGGCGTTGGATAAAGTTTTCCACGAAAGGAACGCGTTTCTATTGTCGAGGAGACACTTAGTCTGCGTGAAGCGTTGATCAAGTCTTTGCCGATCGCTCTGACTTTTTCCCTCGGGTCGCTGACATTGACGACGAGTGGTGCTTCTGATCTTCGGGTGGACCATTCCGCTCGCACTGCTTCACTGCTATAATACGCACGAAGACAAATCCACAACCACTACCACGGAGATAAAACGTAGCCTTGTCCATGAAGCCTCAGTTGGACCTCAGTCGAAATACGCGACCTGGCCTTAAGGGGAAGAATCGCGGCATTCCACGAATTTACGCTCGGTATCGACTACCCCTGAAGGGTGCTACTGTGTGCTATTCCATTACACAATGTTTCCCCTCTATTCCGCCGTCAGCCACGCTCGACCATTACTACCTCGAACCGGTTGAAATCCGAACTATGTTCGATTCAAGGGCGATGCTGTGTTGGCTTTGTACATCATCACGCCGCTCTAATAGCAAGAGTTTCTTTACAGTGGCGCAGCGCAGGTAAAAATCCGCTTCAAAGGCGTGCGTCTCCTGATAGCAACATTGGTTCTTCACGAACAAGGTCACCACATCTCGAGTGCGGTTACCTTCATATCATTGCCTGTATCGGTGTCAGTTACAACCGTTACAACCGTTACAACCGTCACCGGAACAGACGGCAAGTACACTGCGCGTCAAGCCTATATACCTGGCGTAACAATCTTGATACGGGTGTTGTAAGCATCGAATTGATACAGCGTATACGGACTACTATCGGAATGATATGTGGGAGCCTTGTACGTTCGAGTAAAAATACCGCGGCATGGTTGTCAATCCCGGTTGTCAACAATGTCAACGTCATCGCTACATTCGCCTTGTAGCAGGTAGGACCACTGGCATCCGCCAGTCAAAGCGCCTACGCATTCGTGTCTGCTGGTGACAGAATGCAACACAAGCAGCACACGATCTCCCACAAACTGGCATGATCGAACAAAAAAAAGAAGAGCAAGAATTAGCTCGGATAGAATGATACTGCCAGGAGTAATACTCCCGTCTCTACAACCTTCGTCCCGAATCCAAAGATCGTGCGTAGCTGCGGAAACATCCGCATTTCCGGGTTCTCCCTCGAACATTATCACTCTATTACGGTAGACGGGTTTAGGTAGTGACGACTGTTCCGTGTGTAGACGGGTTTCTGTAGTGACGACTATTCCGTGTGTGGCCGTAAACCTTCTGTGAGCCCAACGGGTTCCACAGCCCACAGACTACACACACAATATGTTGATGGTGGTCGGCGAGCCCTCGGGAGGCAAGAGCTACCACGAGGCTGCAGAAAAAGGAGTGCATGGATTGCCTCGAAAGCTACCGGCGCATGCAGCACATGTAGGAGCGTGTTGCAGTGCAGCTTAGCCAAGCACCTAATCGCGGCCTGCCCCTCTCGAGGGGTGACCTTTACATTGGGTTGATATAGCTCTATAATATGGAAGCATCCCCGCGGACGCTGTGTTCGGTGAATGTCGATGAGTGGAAACAACGATATACTGTGACTAAAGCACTCAGAAAAAACACACTCCCACCTCTCTCACGAAAAAAGATAATCCTTTATCTATCAGGAAGGTGTGTGATATTTGACACATGAGCTTTCCCGGTGACTGAGAAACCATATATCGGAAGGGTCACTGACTTGATCCTCGGTAATGAGAAGTCGCGTAACTACCAATTACTGTGTGGTCTCCAGCATCAATCGGCGAAACCTCGGAAATGTTGGAAGATTCTTCTTGCATACAGAGTTCTCCGAGGAACAACGACTTGATAGGTGCGCAGTGAGCTAGTCTACGCAGCGGCGGACGGAGCCAGGGTAGAGTCAGGAGTAGCTGGGGGACTGCTGCTGCCGTGATCCATGCCAGTGAAGTACAAGCCCCTCCACACACAAATGACAAAATTCAGAAACTTTATCTGCTCTGATAGGCTGCGGGGAGAGAATCGGAAAACAACCACATACCATACTGCGATACAGGCAGCACATTGTGACAATACATATTTCTACGTGCCGAGGTCTACCTGACTAAGTGACTGCCTGACATTGGCGCAAAAACACCTTTGTTTCTTACAAGTTATTACATGCATACATAGGCCACCGGATTGCACCTTGATACGCTTCCGAAGTCATGGTTTAGGCTAGAAATAGAGCTATTGCTGCGATTAGGCCAAGACCAAGTTAGACGCATCTTCTCCCTTGTTCGTCCAATACAGGGCTCGTCGCGATGGATCCAGTGTTCGACGTAAACCACGGGAAAATGTTCGGTGCAGGCGCACGAATTCAAACACGCCGTATCGTGTATACGCACGTCGAGTTTTCGAAATATTCAAAGCATTCGCCACGGTTGTGCGATTCACGTGGGAGGTGGTCCTTCTGAAGCCAGTCACGTTGGGAAAATATGATTGCATACCAAGGATATATAGCAGTACGTTGTATATGCCCTACGCTCTGCAGCATCGCGTCAAACTACCAGGACCCCGGATCAATTCTAGTTCGCCTGTTCTGTTCTTCCGCGGCAAAACTACCTTCACATACGTTGATAAATTGTTGTGAATCCCCATATTTACCTACCAGCTTAACGCGTAGGAATGTTTACCCTCAGCGGTCTTCTTTACAAGCCGTGGTCGCAGGTGCAGTCGCTTCTCTTTCTTGGCCCGTACGTTTGTTTATATCCAACGCGTAGGATTATTTACGGAAGCAGTCTTTTTTACAAACCGTTGTCACAGCCGAATTTTGCTGACTCGAGCTCTCGCATTTTCGGCGACATAACAAATAACGCTCAGAAATATTTCCGCCCGAAACAAAGTAAACTAGATTTAAACCGCGGGCAGCCGCAAGCAAAGACTGACAATCGAACGTTCACCCATACTTAGTCAAGAATGTAAGCTGCACACCGGCGCAAAATCCAGGGGCAACATCAGAATCAAGAAACTGTACAGTGCATCTCCTGCACTGCCCTCCCCTTGACAGAAAGAGGGAACTGAAATAATACTATAGACACCTAAAAGAGAGCATCATTAAGTACAACGTAGGACAGCTACGAAGGAAACGAGCAGCATGAAAGGCACAACTTAATTCACAGGAAAGTAATACCTTCGGGCGTTGTCATCCTGAGGTTGTTGTAGGAAGCACCCATTCTTGACTAGGAAATTCAGCCTGGAGTTATTCCTGCATACATCATAGATATTCCCGCACTACTGCTGTATCAGGTGTGCGATTATCGCTGCTGTAAGTATGTCTGTGCTTGACGCTACTTTTTGTTCATGTGTGCCTTCTCCTGACATCACTTTCTACTGACCTTATAAAGCCTACATATCGACGGGATATCGACTTCAGGAGATAAGAGTAGCACACAAACTAAGTCGGAAAACCACGTAGAACGTGCAACCTGCAGGATTGGTGTCTGTCATGGTAGTACGGAATATCATTTCGACTGAACACTTGTGTGGATCTGGAGATCGCATTAACAGTTGACTCATTTCGCCTGTTTTAATTGACGTGCTCTTAAGGCCAAATCTTATCCAGTCGGAAACATGGACTGAAAAGCCGGTTTCCGATCGGAGACAATCATAGGCTTTTTCAGATGCAGTTGAAGAAGCGCCTTTTCAGTCCAAGATTTTTCGAATATGATTTCCAACCGGACTAGGCAGTCGACAGTGCTGAGATTTTCGATCTAATACCACGCCAGTCGGATGCATGCATCGGAAAAGTCAGAAGGTCCGGCCGCATACTCGTACGAGTACGACACACCCAACCACAACACGACATACGACACGAACCCACACCACAACATAGGCGACGCTGTCTAGGCTGCTGTCACTTCTGTTGCTACTTGCCGCGAACCCAGGGTTCTACACCATTAATAGATGAATGTTGCGTTGCATGGCCATGGTAACACCCATAGTCCATGGCGTACCATGGCATTTTTAATTGCATCCCATGGTATGGCCTAGGATCTAATGACACGTTGTGGGGGGTGGCGTTGCATGCCACGGTTGGTACCGTGGCGATCTCCGCGGCAACCGCCACGGCACTCCATGGTAACCCTACGGAATGCCATGGCAACCCCCACGGCACCCCAATGTCCACGGCACCTAGGTTGGGGTTAGGGGGAGGGTTGGGGTTAGGGTTGGGGTTAGGATTAGGGTTCCATGGTATGCCGTCGAGGCCCGTCAGCAGAACGTGACAGCACCCGACGGCTGCAGTGCGCGGCATCGACGACCTTTTTTTGCCAACTGCTGCGCTGGTT
>JBBMHQ010063587.1:0-14336 GCA_037834295.1 Postelsia palmaeformis
ATCCGACCCTCGGAAAACGAAAGACCACCGCCGAATGAGCCTCGCGCTATGTCAGCCGACGCTCGCGGGAGGGGGAACCTAGCCCTGGGGAAGTAGAGCCCTTGCACTCAATACATCTGCAGGCGGAGAAACACTTTCGTCCCGTCTGAAAGGGAAAAGGAGGAAACCAAGCCCTCGGAAACACACAACGCCTACCAAACCGACTGAGCCTCTCGCGAAGTCGCCCGAGCCAACGCTCGCGGGAGGGGGAACCTATCCCTGGGGAACCTAACCCTCGCACTCAAACAGCTGCGCGCGGTGAAAACCTAGTTATGTGGACATGACGGGGAACCTAGTCCTGGGGTAAACTAGCCTTCGGACGTTGACGACGGGTAAATTGAGCCCTTCTGCTGTCGGTACGGCCGACACGCGCGTAAGGGGGAAACCTCATTTTGTCTAATGAGGAAACGGGGGGCCCGGCTCAAGAAAGCAAAACAGCTAGCCGGATTGATCCTCTCGCGACGTCGGTACTGTCGAGACTCGCAAGAGGGGGAACCAAGCCCCGGGGAACCTAGCCCTCGCGCTCAAACAGCGACGGACTGTCCACGTACGTCATGTCCAAAAGGGGAGAGGGGACCTAGCCGTGGGGAATCTAGCCCTCACACTCAATAACAGCTGTGGACTGTAGACGTATGTCATGTCTAAAAGGGGGAAGGGGACCTGGCCCTCGCGGTTGTTTGTTGTGTACACACGCGCGGCCATCCTACTACAACCACGAAAACACGTCCGAGTGCTATTAATAGTGCGGAGAGAAGCGCAGGGGAGAAGCATTTTTACATGGACGGCACGCGAGTAGACATACCCGAACCTGCGGCGACCGACACTGCAGTACGATCCCGCCTGTTCTGCTGCCCTGCTGTTCTTGCCGCCCACCCATTTGTGTCAGACACTTACCGTGAAACAGGGCCGGCGAAACCGATCCGGGTGTGGGAGCGCGGTGGAGTCCCACGGACCTCGAGGCGTCCGCAAAAGCCTCGCGGGCTCCTCCTGCCCCCCCCCCCCCATGGTCGGTCCTGCCTGACGGCAGACCCTGTCTTGTCAGTGGCCGCCCCCGCCCCGGGCCGCTCCGGGGGCCGAGGGGGTCGCACTGTTTCCGCCCCCGGTGTGACTTCTGCTGAACCGCGCGGCACTGGGCGGCCGTCCCCCGCCTCCACCAGCTGCAACGCTTCCCCCGGCGCCGGAGGCCTGCGGCTTCCGGGGCGGAGGAGGAGGGGGCGGGAGAGGGGGGTGGGATAGCGTGGTACGTGCCTGGCCTGCCCCTCCAGAGCGGGCTGAGGGGGAGACCTGGTGATGGTCGAAAGGACAGGTGGGCCTGGGGCAGTCGTCGCCGCTCCACGCGTAGCGGCACGCGTTGGTCGGCAGGTACCCCAGGGTGGCGGGCCGCAACTTGGCACCGCCCCCCCCCCCTCCAGGGCCCGGACCACCTTTCGCGACGGTCGCCTTCCTTCCTTTGGCACCCGGGGGGGTTTTGCGCTTTCCCTCCCCCCCCCCCCTTTGCGGTCGCGCGAGCGCGGGACCGCATTTCAGAGCGCAGGACCAGACTGTTCGTGCTACCTTCCTCCACGAGCGCCCGTAACTGCTTGAAGGCGAGAGTTTGGAAGACGGGGCCGCTGCCCGGCGGAGGTGGCACGAGGGGGTGCTGCCTACGAACGACGGTTGCGTCGACGGCGAGCTTGTACATAGCCTCCCTCAGGCCGGCGTTGATAGCCTGTATAGGCACGTCCCGCACCTGCACATTGTATGGGGCAAGGGCCAGGCGATGAAATTGCGGATACGCCCGGAGTCCTCCATCCACCTGTGCCAGCACATCTCGCACGCTCCTAACTGCGTGCGTGCACATCACCCGGGCGTCCTCTATGCCGTACTCGAAGACGGCCATGAATGCGGCGATGAAAGTGATGAAGTGGATCTCGGCTGGCATACCCGCCTGGGACCTCCCCCGCTGGCGCGAGTGGACATAAATCTTGCACCAGACAACCTGACAAAGAGCGCAGCTGCTCCAACGCGTTATTCGAGGCACCGGCGAACGTGGTCAGGACGTGACACACGTGGCCGTGCGATATCCCCTCGCACACGTGGAAACACCCACGCGCCACGTGAAAGTTTTCGTCCTTCCCAGGACCTCCACAAGTCCGCCGTGACTTTTCCGTGAGCCTTCACCGCCGCGCTGAGCGCGGCCTGCTCGCTGGCTTCCTGGGGCAAGGGGAAGGGTTGGGCTGCGATCGGGCCGCCCCCTCCCAGCAGAGGCTGGCCGCCCGCTAGTACGCCCCCCGCGGGTTGGAGGCCTGGGTGGGCTGGGTGGGGGACCAACTGTGGCTGCTGCAGCTGCACCTGCTGATGGGCTTGTTTCTGTTCCATGTGGGAGATGCGTGTACCGAGGGCGTCCTGCCCCGCCGCTATGGCCTGCAGCTGCTGCAAGACGGCGGCGAGACCCGAGGCAGGAGGTGGGCCAGGATGGGCCATGCCCTCCGCGTTGTTTTCCTGTCCCACCCCAGAGCCGCCGACGCTCCCAGCTGCGACCTCTTCGGGAGGCGGAGCGACGATAGCGTCGCCCGCTGGCAGGGCGGCCGCGTCCCCGCCCTCGGCGGTGCCGCCGACGTCGATGAGACCCCCGACCAAGTCAACGTTGTCGCCCATGGTAGAGGCGCTGCGGCGAGGCGAATTTGCCGTGGCAAAACGTCGATCAATAAAGGCGATCATTAAAATTAGTCTTGCTGTATTCTACCACGCAAAGGTTGCGATACCCCGATACCCGGACCAGCTGTGACTGAAGAGCCAGCTACTCTCCCTCGTCCGCTCGGACGTACTCGAATCACATTGCCTCCACTGTCTTACGCCGCCTGGAGACTGGACGCGTGCGTCGTACTCGTCGGCCTATTTCAAACTATTCCGTTCCTCGAATTGAACCCACCTCACAAACGCCAATTTCCTACGGAAACCTACATTTTTAGCGTATAGAAGCTTTTGCTTCTTTTTAGCAAGTTTTTGGAAATTTGGACTTGCTAAGTAGCAAGTGTTTTTGCTATTTCTAGCAGTCGTTAAAAACGGCCCTCACCAAGGCGTTCTGCTGCGGATATTCCAGATCTGTCTGTCTGTCTGTCTGAGTCCCCCTAAAAGGGAACTCCAACCCTCGCAAGATCTGGTCCCAAACCACCCCCGATATTGGCGTGTATACCTCGCGGATCGATAGCAGACACGCATACAAGCAGTCTAGAGTAACTTCCGGGTTGAACGGAGGCCTGTGTCTTGAGCTATGCGTCCCTGCCCTAGTGCTTGTAGACAAACGCTTCTATCAGAGTCGGAACGAGCAGCGGAATCGTTCGCAATTTGGCTACAGACCATCGATTGTAGCAAAAGTGAGAATACTGGTAGGAGCATGGGTCGCTCGGCGGGATTGACCAACGGCGTTAATGAGGTCGTTGCTCGCCGCTTGCAAATGGCCGTGCAGCTTCTAACTGCAAGGTCTTGATCTCATGGGGTTTGTCTTAAAGTTTGTGGCGTTTCACGGTAGGGTCGCTTCCTGATGTAGAGTAAATCGAAGTCCATATCAAACAGTTACTGAGCCACTGGGAATACAACAACAGTTCTCGAGGGCGTACAAGGTCCGAGAACAGTAATCCGCCGCGAGCATACCCCCACACCAGAAGTACCCCCACAGCAGCCCCAAGCAACATTACGCGAGCCATTACACGAGCCATAGATGAGTTGAGGTGAAGTTGGTCTCGTTTTATCAACTCTCCTTACCGCACCTATGGCGGTTCACCAAATCAATGCCACCAAGCAGCCAAGCTCCCACCGCCGACAGCGCCATCTCACACCGGCGTTTCGCGAACATCTACTGGGTTCTTCGGCGCATCGCGATCGGATGACAATCGCGCTCACGTTGGCCGAGCGAGAAGCGTCGGCTGCCGCTCGCGCCTCGGAGGATGCCACCAGCGCCTCAAAGAAAGTCGTGCAATCCACCTCTCGCGACAGGGAAGCCACCTTCTGCGCCAAGGTAGCTCTGCGGACTGCCCAAGCAGAACTCGCAGCGAAGAAGCGTCGGTTTCTCGCGGCGAGAGCTCCAGCCGGGAATATACCCCTCGTTTGGGCCCCGCCCGTGGTGAGCCTTCCAGCCGCTCTAGCTCCCCGTTCCAGCCTCCTAAACTTGCACGACGCGCGGACCCGGATGCCTGGGGACACGAACTTTCTGCACGGGAGTGCCGACTGCATGGCGGCCGGGCGAAACAATTTCCTCCCCTCTAGGGCGGCGACAATGGTGGTCTCCTGTGCCCGCAACTTCCGAGAAGAGTTGCCGGAGGAGGATCTCTCCGTCAAGATGGCTGCGGGCAGCCGGCAAGAACAGCAGCGCCAGTATGTGGCAAGTAGCTTCATGTCGGCGTTCGAATGCCGTTCTTCACCTGGACGGTGAGGTTTGATGGCTACGGCAATTGGTCACTCGCATCGAGACACTGACGTTAATACAGAAGGGATTTTGCGAGAAGCGCAATCGATAGCAAAGGATGTTAAGGATGTGTTACCTGCAAAACGATCGAGTGTGCTCTGTGCTCCTCCTGGAGTTGATGTCGTGCCTAAGCTACAGGGAAAAGTCGAGGCGGAACTTCATGCTGAGATGTATGCCCACGATATGCTGGTTTTGGAAGCGTGAGGCACGTTCGGGGAAGAGTGGTGGAACGACATGTTTGGGGATCTTGTAGCCTTATTGGCGACGGTCGGAGTGACTCCTTCAACAAACGTCATTGGCAAAGCTGCCTGGCGCTTGTGTACGCAGTGACGTTTAGTTGCCGTGCATTGAAGCGCATATTTGGACATGGAGTGGGGAGAGGAGGCGGTAGCCAAAAAGCTCGTGAATTATATGACGCATATTCGTTTTTCTTCTGGAAACGGAGCGAACGACGGTTGAAGGGAATTTGGTAGCTGTACAACGTTATCATCGCCGAGTAGGAATATATTTGTCGATTCAATAGTGTATATACAAATCCGTGAAGGGTGCACTGAATGCGGAGCCTCACCGACTTTCGTGTCAAAATTCGGGGGTTATGCTGAGACAGGGAATGCTAGTTGATGTGGAGTGGGAGGGAGGGGGCAATTTGATGCGGATGATGCTCTAAAAAGATAGTCTCGTCCTTTCTTTTGAGCATTGTGTCTGAGGTGTTTGCATACAATGGCGGGAATCGCGGAGTGGCGAGGAGAGGTGTTTCTTTTTACGCGGTATTGCACAGTTGCCAGCGCCTGAATTGTTGTGCTGATTGAGTTCGGGGGCTTCGAGGTTATGCTCCAATTGATGTTGTTGTGTCCTGTATATCTTCGACGTGAGTTGTTCTCTTGTACATACGTGGACAGGATTATATAGAGAGTGTGGAATTGCAACCAGGCCACCTTGTGACTAAGATATCTAGTGGGAAGGCAAAGGTTGGTTCGGGGAGACTATGCCTTTCATTCGGAAATAATTTGAGGAGCGACGAGACTTGTAGCTGGAGGGGTGTCGATATTGGAAATCCAACGTCGGGGGAAGTGAAAGAAAGATGCCATCGTGATGTGCGGAAGAGCAACAATAAGTGAGGAGGAAAGTGTTGCAAAAGTTCAAGTTTTAAACGCAGTGGTCGGAGAAAATCATCCAGGAGAGGGGGCTAGATGAGGAGGAGTCCGAGACGCGTTATCCGATAGAGGTTCGCCCAAAACGTTTCTTAGGACCCCATGTCCGAAGCCCGAGGTAAAATGCGGAACCCGACGGAGACAAACATATCACTACTACTGATGATGCTACACGTCCTCGTACGCCGCTAGAGTCTATTGAAGTGTGAAACATGGGGCGCCCTGCAAGGATGCCGTGGTGCCCCAGAAAGTGTACCATCCCCTATTGAAATACCTCTATCGTAGAACAGTGGGGGACAAAAAATAATGTGGGGTGTGGGAGTGGTGTGGGATGCACAATGGTTTGTTAGCTCCCCGGTATAATCAAGAGACTGTTTTAAGGTGGACTTTTGAAATGCGGTAGGTTTCACAGTACAAGTTGACAGTATATATCGGGTGTGTGTTCTATATATGCTGGTTAAAGTGTGCAAAGGGTCCAACACTTACCGAGGAATTGAAACCACTTCCAGACCAATGAGCAATAACCGAGGTGGAAGATTGAACGGAGGAAATCTGAGGTTTGAGGAGAGGCATTCAATCGCCAAAATAAGGGATGGGGAAGAGGGTCATTCATCGAGTTGACGACGGGTCCAGTTGTTCGAACTGGGAAGACAGAGGTAGGAAAGGGTTGATACAAAAAAGAAGAACACATCACATGATACGGAAAACTATACTTGTGGGTAGGTGTGGACGAGTTGGGGTCTGCCACTGGGTAGGAAGTGTGCGAGTAAAAAAATTGAGTTGGGGGAAAAAGTACGGTCGGTTTCTCAGTAGAAGTTGGCAGTCTGTATCGGGTGTGTGTTATATATGCTAGGGTAAGTGTAGACAAAGTCCAGTACTTGATAATAATAACTCCAGGTTCTTGAGCAGAGATAGCCAATTCTTTGCGTTGGACTCGAGGATATCTCTGGAAGGTGGCAACTATTTTTTTATGGAACTTGGAATTATTTTCTCCGGCAATTATTTATGGTACCTGTCTAATTTGATTCTTGTCATCTGTCTGGCAACATATGCTTGTGTAGTCGTTCGGGACTTGCTGTATCTCGCACCGATTAGGGTTAGGGTTAAGGCCAAGGGTTGGGTTGGATCTTAGCCCGTACCTTGATCCGAACAGGAGCCAAAACACCTGAACAGCCTACTAACCTTAGCATCCCCTCTCCCAGATTGCTATGGGACATCCGCACCGAGGGGGCTGTTTTCAGCTCTCTGTGATACACAGTACTAGATGGTTTTGAGGAGGTTGGACGGACGGTTTCATGTATATATATATATATATATTATATGTTCGGTTAAGTTGTATACTGGGGTTTCGTAGTATGTGCCTACGAGTATCAGGTCAAGAGCACCCGGATTTGTTTTTCGTCAAGGTCACATTTTGCTTTTTCGCTCTACAGCGGGGGAGAAGGAGAGGGACCAAATCCAAGGAAGGGGAAAAAATGAATAAGATTACATTATTTTTTTTCCTCCTTATTATTTCATCATGTGCTCAAAACGGTTGCAACGGGGTTAAACGTTCCGACCTCTGGGGGTGTCATATGTCATCATATCTTCTTCACGCACGCCCCTGATCAGGTAGGTATTTTTCAGTACATGCCTGGGTCTTCTGGTATATAAGTATGGCCTAGCTTGAGAGGCGCCGTCGCTGATGCCACGATACGACCCGTGGTTTGATGCTAAGATCAGGTATACGCTCCCTGTATATATACGAGGGTAGAGCGTGACGAAAAGGTACGGCTTGCGTACTGTACTCCAGGACCTGTGTGGTTTATGTGGCGAGACCTGTACCGTCAAGGTATTGGCTCGCCTGCTGGGCATATATCGGAGCCTTTCACAGTCAGGTGATGTGTTTGTGTGTGTTTTGATGGCATGGTGTACTATGTATCTACCACCCACCACTCTTCCACGATGATCATTGTGTAGACCGCGCGCGTGCGATACGTGGACGCGTCCAGCAGCTACACGTACACAAATAAACACAACACAGCACCACCATAGTGCACGTATTAAAACCTCCTCATGGGCTCTCCTCTCGCAGTGTGATGGAGGTTTCTGGCTGGGTTGCTTTTTTCTATGTTAAGACCCTGCGCCTGGTTTACCAATCAAACGGCCTTGATCCGCCGGAGGCTGAAAAAAAGAGAAAAAAAGAAGAAACGAATGGACGTTTCGTAATACCGGCTCTTTGTTCGCCCCGACAGACTGCTCTCTGTATATCGTGGCGTACAGCAGTGTTTTTTTTGTTTTCCGCCCACGGAGTTTTGTTGTGACTACAAATATCTTGTATTTTCTCAGGACTAACTTTTATTCGTTGTTGTTGTTGCTGTTGTTGTTGTTGTTGTTGTTGTTGTTGTTGTTGTTGTTGTTGTTGTCGTTGTTGTTGTTGTTGTTGTTTTTCTATCATCACTTTCACTTTCCAGCCGAACTCGTAAATAATAGGAGGTTTTACCCTCGACGACCTTCTGGACAATAAGCCGTGGACACAGGTGTGTATCCTTCTCCCCCCCGGTACGTACCTTTATATTTATCGCGCTTATAGGGTTCAGCATTCCCACTGCTCGCCAATTTTCATCGAATGTAGCTAACACACGCTCTCTCGCGCTTTCCGCTAATCAATTTCTTTTTGAAAGGAAAAGCCCCTGAGCGTGCACTCGGTGAGACTTGAACCCGATAAATTGTTCATGATAGGCGCGCGGACTACCTACCAAGCCACCGAGGACGCCGGCACGATCGGCACAGACAATTGCTGCTGAGCTGGATGTCGACGGGCAAAATTAACGGTCTATTGCGAAAAACACACTCACATTTACTGTCATATAAAAGCGTGTCAGCGTCGGGCATCCATCGAGCACACGAGACTAAAAGAAAGCAGCAACACGAGTCCGGCCACTGCCCCGAGGGGGAATAAAGAGGGGGGATTGAGATCGAGGCCGTGGGGTCAGCCCACAGAGACAATTCGATACTTGGTAGTATATATAGTGTGTGAGATCTACGCGTTGACCGTCCGGTATCATTCGGGTGCGATATCTAACTTCGAGATCGAAAGTATCTCCCGACTCCCTTGCTTTGCAGGCCGCTATCGGCCTGTTCGACCCCGCCGGTCTTGCTGTACACGGTGGCTGCCTCCTCTTGCCCTTCTCTCTTCGCGGGTCGACTACACGCGCCTTCTCGGGGTATCACGCCGCGTTCCTGGTACCCGTCTCGATGATTCATTTGTTGCTTAATAATCTGGCACGTCATCATTCGTTTTAGCCGGCGGAATCGAATGAAGGTTGTTGGAGAGTATGAACTCTCACTCGAGAGTGTTGTGAGTTCGAGTAGAAAAATCGACCAATGTGGATACCATGTCCCCGGAACCAACACGCCTACCCATGTAGTCGAAAACGCCGCATCCTTCGAGAAAGCTCTTCGAAAAGATTTGCTCAAGGAACTCGGGAGACGGTTATGCCTGGATCTCGCCACGGAGCCTTCTCCTCCACGTTCCGCTGACGAATCCTCAGCGGCGGCTATTCTCCCTAGCGGATTCTCCGCAGCGGGCATTAGCAAGACCCCGCTGAACTGTTCTTTGACCAGAGCGCGACGAGAGCAACAATGGTTGCTCGCCAATCAGCTCTCACTCATAATATCTCCCTGTGTCATCCTGTCATCGGACTACTGTCTCAGCCCGAGCTGTCTAAACACTAAAGCAAGCGTCGTGGTTTAACAGCAAGAACACTCTGCTAACGCAGAGAGACGTGGAATCACGACCCACCGGCGGTATCGACCACGAATCTTACCAATCACATCAGAGAATACCATACAAGGTGGTCGCGCATACTCGGACTGTCTACTGCTGCTGCAAGTCTGCTCTCTTGAGGCGCATCTAAAACACGAGTACTACCACCGCAGCATCAGTAGAATTCTCCGGGGCTTGAGCCTAAGGAGTCTCAAGATCGGTAATTATGAAACGTGTTCCAAATCAGCAGTCTGAAACCAGTTTGTTCCTCAAAAGTCGAAAAATGAATGGTGAAAATGTTACCCAATCAGCTCTCTAGAAACAGCTTGTTCTTCATCAGCCGGCAAACTCCCATCCTTGAAGGTGACAAAAAAACGACGATACCACGACGATTATGTATTTACGCCGGCCACTGCGCATGGAATCGCAAACGGTTTCTTTCTCGGCCATCTGTGGGTTGTCCTTATGCGGCTGCCAAGCTCACGCAGGACCGCCGGCTTTGGTTAGTCAGCACCGACGGCGGGGTTAGGTGTGTGTCGTGCAGGAAAGCCACATAAACACGAGCACGCATGACTACACCTAGCATTCTGAGCTCCCCTGCAGCGAAATGGAGTAGATTCTTTGCCTAGGCCCTTCCTTTTGGCCTCTCTTAGGTGTTCGCCAAGCGTCGACCCAGCTGTTTATCCACAGGATGATCGCAGCCTTGCAACTTCTACTGCCCCCTGGCCGACGAAGCGTAGGATTTCAAATCAAAATCAGGGCTCTTGTACAAAAAAAGCGTTCCACAACTTGACTCTTGCCGACATCACAAGGGCAAGGCGAGGTCTCAGCGCGTTGTCGTTGGTGCGTAGGTATCGCCCAGGCGCTGTTGTCCGTGCGCAGGGTATGCCTTCTCCGCGCGCAGTGTGTGTTTTCTCGATAGTCCTCGGGCTTGTTGTATGTACTCGTGGCTTCGTGATGTCTGCAAGCGGTGACGAGGAAGGTAGCAGTAGCGTGGCGCCACGTGTCGGCGACCGTTTTTCGCTTCAAATGCGCACACAGAGGCACCTGCCGAACTACTCCGGGCTGGTGGCGCTTGGAACCCCTACGACCACTGTGAGTGCTAGGCCTCTGACGCACGCATCTTTGCGTGCCGAGCGAGTGGCGAACAGTGAGGAGCGCCTGCCCTCTAGGTGAGTGAGGCTGTGTTTCACGTACTGCTGTACCTTGTAGCAGTAAGCGTGGCGTACATGTAGTCAGTCTACGTATTATGCATATTTGTACAGCAGAAGCAGCAGAACAAACTGCACAGCCCTGCTGATGTGAACCATTCCGGTGCCCCTAACCAAGGACCGTGTTTCCTTTTTCCTCATCCTACCTTGGTGTTGTCTTAATTTCCCGGCAGGGATCAGCGATGGGCACAACAGCAGTGTCCGCCACGTTAGTGATGGTTCCTTGCTAGAACCTCCGCGGCGGCTGTTGTTGTGCTGTTGTTGTTACGAGTATGTACGTACTGCTGTACCTTGTATCATACAAGTACTGCTGCTACAAGCCGTATGGTACGATACTTCTCGTCCTGGGCGACATTGGTCGTGATTCCATGCTAGAATCTCCGCTGTGGCTGTTGTTGTGCTGTTGTTGTTACGAGTATATATGTACCTCTCGGCGTGTGTTAACTCCTGTTTACATGCCGACCTTCAGCATTCTGAGGCCCTGTTTTACGCTCTGCTGTACCTTGTAGCAGTACGCGTGCCGTACAGTTTTTCTTGTTATCCTTCTGTGCTCTGTGTCGGTGTATGCTCCTATCGTCGTTCGTAGCAGTACCTGCTCCAACCTCGGCGCTTTTCCATATGAGCACGATGTTTAAGACACCAGCAGCGCTGGTGTTGTTGCTTTTTCCTCGCTGTGTTCGTGTGTGCTGCCCTGTGTCGGTTTATGATCTTTTCGTGGGTCGTAGCAGTGCCTGTCTCCAGCTCAATGGTGTTTTTTGAACGCACGATCTTTGACACAGGCACTTGCAGCACTGCCTTTGTGGTGCTGTTTGCTGTTTGTGTTGGTGATGCGTGCCAGTACCTGTCTTTAGCTCAACACTATCAATAGAGGTTGCCTCGTTTTTCATGTTGTGCTGCTGCAACAAAAAAAAATGAAAGGGTTTCGGCATGACCTTGTTAACATGTATGTTCCGTGGATCGTCATACTGCCTGCCTCTAGCTCACCCGTGTACTTTTCAGGCACAGTGTTCAAGACACCAGCTGCGCTGTTGTGCTGTTGGCTGCGTGTAATGGTGTATGACCCTGTCGTAGATCGTACCCGTGCTTGCTTGTTCCCAGTGTTACCACGTCTCTGCATGACAATAACGCCCTCCTACTGTTAATAACATTATTCCTTTTCTTGTCGTCCCTCCTCTTTCTTACGCGCGTACGTCGCCCTCTCTTTCTTCGACGCGTTCGTCAAGCTCTTCCAGGTGCACCAATTGCAGCATGCACGTCCCTATAACAAACAGCGACAAAAAGGTCAACCCCCTGCCCTGCCTGGCGTGCGATCTCCACCTCGAGCACATCATCAAATATCTACACATGTATGACCCAGAGAGTGGACTCACGTAGAAGGGGACACGTCGACTCCGGTACCTGCACGGAGACGGGTCTGCGTGCATCCCCCTCCCAGCGCACTCTGCGTCAGCCCACCTATGCCATGGGCGCGGCAAGACCTCCGGGGAGGTCGACCTCGTTGACGCGTCGGGCGACGACACCCTCGCGTTCGTGTCGTGTCACGATTGCTTCTTCGTTGACCGGGCCGCCTTCATCGAGGACGTCCGCACCCACATGATCGTCTCCAAGCAGGATGTCCAGGCCAAGAAGTCACTCAGAGCGCCCACTGCCCCGTAAGCTCTGTCTCGTATTGTCTCACAAGTGTGCCGTTTCTGTACCATCATAGTCTTACCGCCGTCACCACCTACACGCATTTTTCCCCCGAATACACTACTCTGGTGGTAGTTTTTTTAAAATCATGATTCCCGACGTCAACAGCACGGGCATTTTCCCGGTTCTACCACGTTCTCCTCGCCTTTCGTGTGAAAGACGTCAGTACGTCTAATGTTTTTCGTTACATTTTAGGTGGTGGTGAGTTTTTTTCATGATCATTATTCCCAACGGCAATAGAACGCGCATTGTTTTTCAAATTCACTACTCTGTGGTGTCCATATTTGTATGTCCAGCTTCTCCCACATACGCATCGCCTTTCATTTCAGCAGCGTCACCGCGTCTCATTTTTTTCTTCTTTCTTTTTCATGGGTGTTAGAATTGTTTGGATCATTATTGGCTGTTTCAGACGCCTTTCAACGACCCCGGCCACACACTTCTTTCTCTTATTAAGTATTCCAGCGGCAGCGTAAGGTGCAGGGGTTTTCGATTCTTCTGCATAGGTTTCTTCAACTCTGTTCTGGGCACCCTTCTATTTCCTCACCTTTACTCTGTTTTCTGGCCCGCTTCTTTCTTTTCTGTCGTTTGTGTTAACACTCTGTGCCGTTTTTCTTCATTCACATCGCCATTACTCCAGCACTGACCTCTAAACTGTAATATTTTACTGTACTCCCTATCCATGCCCCCTTCCCCCTATTTCTTGCTTCAGCAGAACGTCCTAGTTGGCTTCACGATTCCATCACGCCTTGGTATCACAAAGCCTTCTCCTTCACCGTCTGTTCGACTTTCTTCTCTGTACATTTAGGCTTTTGAATCTCGACCTGAGCTGTTGATGTGTTGCCGCGCGTCTGTTTCGGAACTCCGCCGTCACGCATTCGTATTTTTGAACACTTGCCTCCGTTCTGCGTATCGCAGCCTCGGCCGTCACCCTACACCGTTCGGACGGGTTTTACTCAGCTTTTTTGTGTTCCCCCTTCTTCATCATTCACATTGGCGTCGACATCTACGCGATCGTTTTCATTAAGAGTTGTGCTAGAGTTTGTCCTTGAAGTAATTGTGTTAGTAGTCGTCATGTTGGTGGTCGTCGTGGTTGTGGTAGTAGTGGCTTTTCCATCATCGTTTGAATTTCCGCTTTGTCGTCGGCTACCTTTCTCTATCGGTTCTTCGACTGATTTCGGTTGCCATCGTTGTATGGTCCGACTTCAGCCCCCTCGATTTCAGCAGTAGTTCGTGCCGCCCGCTTGTTCCTGCAATTTCTTTTTTTTCGTGCCATGTCGTGATGGTGGTCATAGTAGTTGTGGCGGTGGTCATCGTTGTCGTATGGTGGCGGTTCTAATATCTTTCGGGATTGCCGCTTCGTCCTCGACTAACGTACACCTTCCACCATCGGTTCTCGACCTGCTTTCAGTTCCATTCCTTGTACGGTCTGATTTCAATCCCCTCCGTCATTGTTATTGGTTCCGCGCAGTTGTTCCTACTCCACCTTTATTGTTTTGGTATTTGTCGTAGTCGTCGTTCTTTTACTTCTGCATTCTGCTTATCATCATTGTCTTTTTTTTTCACCCGTGTATCATCCTCTACTTCTTTTTTGTATCCGTTTATTTGTTGCTCGAGCTCTTTTCAACTGACCACGTTACTCCCGCCGAACCTCCTGCTTTGCGTCAAAATAGCATTGGTCCCGGAGACGAGCAACACGGATATTACTCATCCGCTTGCGTTACTAACCCAATGAGTACACTTCAGAGGCGTTCTACTTCAAATATGTTCGTACGTACAAGACATTGCTTTCGTCGGTCGAAATGAATAAAGTGGCCGTGGAAAGTACTGCTTTGGTGTATATCCTTCGAATTGTCATGCTATTTTTATTCTCTGCGACGTCGGGGGGGGAGGGGTCCACTGGCGTAGGACGAGAGCCGCGACACCGGCCGCTGCTTCTCGTTCCCGTCCCCGGGAGCCCTCGCCCCCCAGCCGACTGGCCGGGGCCCTAACACACGCAGCCTCGGACGACCGAGACCCCTAATGGTAGAAAACCATTGACATACCCCAACTCCGAG
>JBBMHQ010063609.1:0-14334 GCA_037834295.1 Postelsia palmaeformis
GGAAGAGGGGGGCCGAATAGGATCGATGAAAAAAGTGTGATCGATGGGCACGCTGCGTGCAAGATTCATTGTTGAATGTCGCAGCGGTACACTATGTTCAACAAGCACCAACACCAATGCTATCACCATCACCACCAGCACCAAACACCACCTTCAACACGAGCACCGACACCAAGCAACATCAACGCCACCGACAACAATAATATCATCGACACCATCGCCACTATCAACACCACCACCACCACCAACAACAACAACATCTACACCCAAACCACCATCATCACCCAACAACAACACCACCACCACCACCACCGACACCACCCAACACCAGCACCACCAGCATCACCCCCGACGACAACACCACCGACACCACCGACACCAGCCAACGCCAGCATCAACACCTACACCTCCACCGTCGACACCAACACCCCCACCCCCGACGACACCAACACCCCCACCCCCGACGACAACACCACCGCCACCATCGCCACCACCGCCACCACTTCCACACCAGTGGGAATGCTTCTACCTCCCGCCGCGGCAGCACGGGCGTGTCGATCTAACCCACAGCACGTGGTAGTCTCTTTGCCTGGACGCCACCACCCGTCGGGCTCCATCGTTTCCGATAATACAATTCTTGAGAGCCCCCCCCCCCAAAAAAAAAATGGCTCTTCACCCTTCCAGGACTGCAGCCCCGTTTCGGCGGACAAAATCACCCTAGTTGTAAGTAAATTTGTCCCCGAAACGGACGAAATCACCCTAATTCTAAGTAACTTTGTCCCCAAAACGGACGTAATCACCCTAATTGTAAGTAGCTTTGTCCCCGAAACGGCCCTAATTCTAAGTAAATTTGTCCCCGAAACGGACGAAATCACCCTAATTGTAAGTAACTTTGTCCCCAAAACGGACAAAATCACCCTAATTCTAAGTAACTTTGTCCCCGAAACGAACAAAATCACCCTAATTCTAAGTAACTTTGTCCCCGAAACGGGGACTAACTACTGTAAATATACAAGTCCTAAAAAAGGGGAGGGGGGGGGGGGGTGATTCAGCCCTTTTACTATTTAGTTCACCTGCGCAAAAACTTCCTGTAATTCTTGCTCTGATGATCCCAAGCGTTTTGTGCCAAGCGTTTTGTCCCGACAGCGGGAGTGCAGCCAGTCAGCCAGTCCCTCTATATAGTGAAGGGGTTGTGACCGGTTTAGGTCCCTTTATATAGTGAAGGGGTTGTGACCATTATAGGGCAAAACAGTCAGCCAGTCTCGTACTGGGGACTAATCATTCGCATTTTTCAAGGGAGTTTGTCCCCCAAACCGGGGCTGCTGCTGCTGCTGCTGCTGCTGCAGCCGCCCCACAAGGGATAAATGGTATGTATGCACTACGGCGGACCATAGTAAAAAGGAACAAATAGTGTTATTCCGGGGGGCCATAGTGAACAGGACCTAAGGTGCACACAAAAACCTAGATATTTCCCCATTTTTTCCAACAATGTTAGGTCCTATTTACAGTGGTTCCCCGCGATAAAAAAAAGGTAAATATAGAGTTTTTGCGTGTACCGTCGGTCCTATTTGCTTTCGTCCCCAGTACGGTAGGAGGTGCGGCGGAGGGTCGTCTAAAAACGTGGGAGGCTACCTTGAAAGAGGGCTGAGTCTTGCACAGGGGTGCGGTCGTTTATCGGAAGGGGTTGCCAAAGTCATCGTGTCGAGCTTCAATAGTTTCGGAAGGCTGCTCAACCAAAATATTCCCGAAAACACCTTAATGATGTTCGGCATTGGTGCGTACACCTTCCCATTCTCGCAAAAACAATTCGAACGACGACGGACAATCGCAACCTCTGTGCGAGCTCTTTACCGTCTACCACTCTGTACCCGAATAGAATCAACCTTTTGATTGAATAGTAGTGTAAACAAGCTCCTTATGATTAGAGGACAGCGTTGTATGGAATACACCTAGACCTCACGGAACACGGACATATACACGTGGTGAACGGTACCTCTTGCGCGCAAGTCGACTCTACGACATTACTGCAACAGCGTACATGTTTGTGCACATTTTCAGAATGGTCTTGGTGTACGAGCGGCTTGCCATACTGTAGTTGTTGCGTCATGCCGCCTGCGTATCACTACAGAAATACGGACTGAAGAGCAGTACGTACGAGCATATCAGTGCCAGCGCTGCAGCTTGCTGCTGCAGTATATCTGGTACAGCGCAACGCAGCCTCATGAACAACAGCTGTATGAACTAAAAGCGCATGGGTCCTCTGCTGGCACCCGGATGCTGTACGTGAATATGATGCCATCATACGTAGACCTATCCAGTGAGTCCCTTGCCTGGGTTTCTCGCGTGGGAAAGGGTATGCTTTACACGAGCTTCACGTATTCTACGACGCCTGGGAACTGGTATGATGTAGCTTCTCCCATATTTCATGTTGTTCTGCAACCTCTCCCTCTTCGCCGCTTCTTCCCCCACCTCGAACCCCCCCCCCCCGAACTTGCTTTCTGCTACCACTTCCCAACCGACGCCCGTGCTCTGGGCACCACCGCCGGCGGTCGGGTGAGATCATTTGTGCGGGGTGGAGGACCTCATCTCCGCACAAGGAGGGTGATCGTACCACGTAGTGCGGTATATGGGATAGCAACCACAAGGCATATATGGGATAGCAACCACAAGGCAGTGAGACAGCAGCAGTGTGCATTTGCTGTCTCTGGAAGTGGCCATACTAGAAAACAGACCGATTCATTCGAAGCTTGTCATACGTTTGCAAGCCTACCTTACGAGCGTTTATTAGCAGGATCCAGCGCACCCTCTCATGCAACTCGCCCAACACCTTCCAGTTCGCTTCGCGCTTGGTGGAAGCAAATGTCTGCCTGGACGGTGAAAACCCGACACGCTCCGTCCCGGCATTGTAGGGAGATACACGAGGGTCTATGGCCATGCAACTACGACCGTGCATGATAACGAGTACACTCATACGGCTACGGCCATGCATGATAATGGATACACCCCTCCCTCCCCCCCGCTGACGCAATAGAAACCCGGCTGAGCCTGGGGTCAGGTAACAACGAGATATACGAGATCTACGAGATCTACGACAACAAGTTCGGCACCACCGAGGCGGCGGCTCCCACCGACGCCAACGCACCTATACCTCCTGCTCGCAGTTTTCATGTGTGAGCGTGGTCAGAGCTGATGCTCGCTCGCCTATATCATCCGTGAAGCGAATGCTGGTCAAAAACAAAAACACTTGTACTCACCACGCCACCCAACCCAGCCGCTGCCCCACCCCACCCCTCCCTACCCAAAAGACCCGCACCTCACCCCGCTTCCACCCCACCAAACCCACCCCTACCCCCCCGTCGACCTTACCCCTCCCTACCCCCCACCGTAGACCGCTTAAGACCCCACCCCGTCCCCCCTAACCCCCTCTCGACCCCTCCCTACCTCACTCCACAAAATCCAAACACTGCCTTACCATCCCCCCAAAACCACACCACCCGCATCTCACCCTACGACACGCTCAATCCTTAATCTCCACCTCGCCCCCCCTTACCCCCGGCGGCACATTTTCTCTGTCCGGTGTTCCTAGCGTCCCTCGACAAGTAAGCCTTAACTTTTCATCAGGTTCGTCCTCATGTGTGGGCATATAAGCCTACTATGACGGGGGGCCATAGTGAAGAGGACCTACGGAATACACAAAAGCCTACCAGGTATATGTCTCCCTACTTATACTACGAAACAATATTCGGTCCTATTTTCACTATGGTCCCCCGAAATAGCTGAATCCGGACACGAAGAGCTGAGGACGGGGGACGCAAGTCACCGACCGCGTTCTCGTGGAGCAAATACTTGGTGCCCACACCCTTGACCCCGCCCCAACCCCCTACCCCACTCGCTCCTCACCTCACCCCCACCCTCTCTGGCCAAGGGTCAGATTTGTCGGAGGTGGAGGGTTTGGGCGGAAAGCGTGGCTTCAACCGCTTCATGGGAAACAACACAACACCACTCCACCGTCAAAAGTTGGAGATGACGGAAAGACCAATTCGTCAACATGGAACAGCACGAAATTCCAACGTACACGTACTGAAAATACGATATTTATAGTATCTCAGGTATTATACGAGTATACCTGGTATCTGAGATCCGTCTTCTGTACGGCAGCACACCGCTCTCGCGAGGAAGTCGCCATGACTGTTGTTTTTTTTTGTAGCTGTCGTCAACCATGTGCGTTGGAGTGGAAAGATGACGGAAAACTCGGATGTTCCTCTGTTCGTTTAGGGAGAGGTTCCTATCGCCGGACGGAAGACGGAAATTCCGAAAATTCGGGCGCAAGAGCGAGGCTGGGACGGAGCCCCTACTATTTGGCGCCTACGTAAGCTACTATGGGGGACCATAGTAAATAGGACCAAATATTGTTATTTGAAAATAGCGAAATATATATGTTTTTGTACGTCGTATGTACCGTAGTCCTATTAAATAAGGTGTCCCGTAATAGTGGAAACGAAGCATCATAAATAGGAGGCTCGTCCTTTTTGGCGCGTGGAGGGCTCGTTTGGCCTCGGTACGCTGTTAGTACATGAAGGCCAATCTTGGCCTTGATTCTTGCATCACGCAAAAAACATCCCAGTGTACGTATCCCCACCCATTTCATCCCCCGAAAAAAGTGGATGCATCTCATCAACTGCTGTAATACACAGAGTAGCACCTGCAAAAAGTCGGGATTTCGTTTTCACCCTGGGTCATCTGAGCCTGCCTTGCCGTAAGTGCTTTGTCAGGTGCATACATAGCGTGTACCAGGTATACATGACGTATACTGCTTGCTCTCCCTGGTGCCAGGGATGAACCGTGGACGCGGTTTCAAATTTAATTTCTTGCCGGATCCGTTGGCCGGCTCTTGATGCCTTATTACCTGCACCGATCACACTCGTAAACAAGTAAGGTCCAAGAGGATACCGGGTGTACCCTGGTATGTTCCAAAACACTAACATAAAACATAACTCAGCGTGGAGAAAGAGTCATCGGCACGTGTACTGGTATACCGTGAACAATGTTGAGTACGCACAAGGGATGCGATCGTTTTTCAGCGCGACTCATTTTTTCGACAGGGGGTGAAAAGGGTGCTGCTGTACAGCAGCTGCAGTCGAGCAGTAAATATTCCGGAAGATTCTCGACCAGATTTTTTCCCGAAAACGCCTCCTTTGTTCGGAACTATTGGCAGCCTTCCCCGTTCGGAAGAATCGAGCGCTGAAAGACGATAGCACCCCTGTAGTGAGAATACCACACCAGACACGGTCAGTGGAATACACCGGTGTAATCAACCCTTTCGTGTAAGAACCGCATCTCGTTTTGGGGACAGACCACTCTAATTCCAAGTAGTTTGCCCCCAACACGGGACTGCGGTGCTAAAAGGGTTAATAAACAACAAATGATTATGCGGGACTCGACTGAGCGTTCAAATCGGCACGTCCCGCCGGCACTGACGACCGCACATTGCAGACAAGAGCGATTGTCTCGGGCTCGTCACGGGCCGCTCTTAAACCGAGGTTGTTCACTGCTGTTGTGCACGCCGTCCCGCCTCGCCCCAGATCCCGTTGGCAAACCCGGTTGGTGGTGGGTTAGTGCGCTATTATATTAATAATTGATAATGAGTGAAAATACGATTAGGAGATGTGTCACTGCGACCCGCGTGCAGAGGACAACCCCTCCTGGACGTACGTGTATATGCTATCCACTTGTCGACCATTTCTACTGAAAACCATCGAGCAGTACAGAATATGTTGCAGCTTGCCCGTGCCTTACAAGAAGCCTTAGATCACGGGGGACGGGCCAAGGGGTGGTACCCACTACCAGTGATATACCTGGTACTTACGAGTATACCGGTGTGACGCGGAGACAGAACGAATCGACAGAGAAAAAGAACTTTCAGGTCAAGCAAGCAAGGGTCAGAGGGTCAAGACTGCTGCTGTATTACACCAGGAAGAGCATGTACGTTTTCTACGTGGAGAACTTACGCCACGAAAGAACACTGGAAGCCTTGCGGTGCTCTCTCACCATCAAACACAGCTTCTTGAGATCGCGCTCCGCCAGGCAGTCTCCAGCCTGGAGCGTCTGTATCCATTTTTCCAGCATGCTCCTCCTTAAGTACACCACGAGTAAAGCGAGCAAGCCTACGATCGCGTACCCGCCTGTTCCTCCCTGCTGCTGAGACTCTCTTGAGCTCTCCCGAGAGGTGCTTGTTTGTTTTACTAGCTGCGCGTCGACAGCTTTTCTTTGCGTCGTCTCGCCCGATGTGGCCCCTATCGGGAAAGTACTCCCCAAGGAACTCCAGCCTTTATGGAAATGTTATCTGTGCGTCAGGTAGCCTGCGGCCGTAAAGAGCAGTATGTTCTCGCAGAAGAACACACGTGGAGTTGAACGAAAGGGTTTCATGTCGACACGGATGGCGTTCTTATACAGGGCTGGGCTTCCACGTGGATTCGCAGATCCAAGATCCAAGATCCTGGGCCTGGCCCAGAAAGCCCGCCACGCACTGCACGCATGCGTACTTCGCGTGTGTGTTGGCGCCAGTCGATTCGTTGCTACTGCTGGAGCAAAGGCGATAGCCCTCCAAATGCGAAAGCGGCTATCAGCACGGCGAATACAGTACGAGTGAGAAGGAAGCAATAGTCTGATTGATCTGTGAGAAGGAACACGTCAGCGCAAGATCGTAGAGCTCGTATCTAAAACCGTAAGGCCTGCTGCAGGTCGCACCATACAGTACTGGTATACGTGTACCTGATGCAAAACAAGCACAGTACAACCACAGCAGTGGCACCGTGGCACCCGTTCGTACATTCCAGTCACACTCGTACGGGTATACGAGTGTGGCTGCTCGCTGTAGGATGTACGGTTCGACAACAACAGGACGAATGAGAAAGAAAAGGTATTGATATTATAGACAACTTACGTACGTACCTGGTGGACAAACTACACCTATGCCGGGAGGGCAGCATGGGCGCCGTATGATTAATGCACGCACCACAGCCACAGGCTCGGAGAAATCCAGCCGATAATTACGACATACCAGTACCAGTTATTAGTTGCCAGCCGGGGTGGGAAGACTTGGATCAGCTTGGACACGAAACGCGGAAAAAGCCGATTAACCACAACGCACGTACCAGCGTCGGGTATGTCCATGTCCAGAGTATATATCCAAACCACACCTATATCGTAATTCGTACCTGGTACTTTACAAAGGAAGCATTGCCTCAACCGGCGGTCAGTGCATGTGGTACCCTTTTGAAGTTGCTATTGTAACCACCCATTCTAAAGCGACCACCTAACAACCTGCTTGCTTCATACTACAATACGGCCGGTACGGCCAACAACCCCACACCAGTTCCAAGGATTATTTTTACGGTGCAGTTCTAAACAATCAGGACAAAGCTGTGGAACAGAACAATGCGGGGTGCTCGCTTTTCTCATTTCGGAGATAGATGGGTGCCGATAAAAGATGCGGAGGGCTGCGTCGGACCATTTTTATTGTGTACAGACGACGCTCACAACGAGTTGTAGTTACTATTCTGATTGACGAATTCAGAGGAGAGCGTCAGCTCGGACAATACCAAGTGTGTGAGTATCGATACAGTCCTGTGGTCAAGGTTCACTTCTCTCGCTATCACGACATATACAGAGGCGCACCACAACAGTGCGGGACGCCTCATACAAATACAGTACTGCAATAAGAAACGACAGGAAGGAGGGAAAAAAATGAGGCTTTGGTTTCTAATTTGGAAATATTGATTGGAGCGTTCTACACTAAATGCAGTAGTTACGTGTACGTAGCGACTCTCGAATTATGCCTGGCTTTCTTGCGACTCTCGGTCTGCCCTCTTCGTGCATCGTTTTCCTAGTACCTACCAGGTAGTACAGTACGTAAAGTAGTAGTAGTCACCCTAAATACTTGTACGCAGTAGTTATTTTCAGTCTGGATTTGACGACGCCACCCTCTCCGTGGACCGACCGAAGGGCACCTTGCGGTAAGTTCGTTAGGGAACTCAAGACGACCTCCGTAAGTATACCCGGCGTGCCAAATGGTAAGTGAATTGAGGATATGGGGGCTGGTGAAGCAAGACATTTATACTTAATGGCTGATTGAATGACTGTGAGATGTACTGTAAATAAATCTTACCACTCCTGCAATTCCAGGCATTTTGTTATAAGGTGGTTATGACCCCCATGTGACGCACGCACCCCTTTCTCCGAGGCATAGGCGAGGGTGTTACTAAACCCCCCATCATTATTGGGTGGGCTGGTTGTCACGGACGTGTGCACGAAAAGAGGGGCAGGGGTGGATACGATGAACAGTTTGATGACTCGAGCGCTACAGATGGAAGTGAGTTTTAACCATTTTAGCACCGTTGTCCCGTTCTCAAGACAAATCACTCAATTATATAGTAGTGTACCCCAAAACGAGACTGCGGTCCTAAGAGGGTCAAAAATTTTGGGCAACGGAGGGAAGCGATGTGATAGAAAGTATTGTGAAGTACTCAGGTATTGATTGATAGCCCTTTCTCTGCACGAAGTGGTTGGATTTTAGCGACTCTGATATATGTGAATGGTATGATTGAAACAAGAACGGCACCTTATCAGATGTCAAGTAGAATAATGAAACAGTAGACGTTGAGATGTCTCCTTCGGTGGCATAAGATTGTACAGGGTAGCGGTTGAGGACAGTGCGAAGATATTGTTACTTACCGAGCTACCAGGTATAGGGATAAAAGATCGATCGATTAGCCAGCCCAGGGTAATCCTTAAGACAACAGGGTGGTACCAGCGAAGGACGAACGGTAGACACGTAGATACCATCAACTAGGGTAGCTGTGAGTGGTTTGATAGGATGCCTGGGTACAGGCTGATTACCGGTTAACTAAAGGGGTAGTATGGGGCAGGCCCGACTACTGTAATGCGGTTCGAGATAGACACGTGCAGTTACAAACAGAGATGGATGTCTTGTCTTCATGATTCCCACTTCCATGGCTTTCAGAGTGTTCTAAGAGCAGGGGGGGGTTATTCCAGGTATAAATTATGTTTTTGGCGCGTTTCATCAGAAACACGCCTCCTCGACAACAGAGGGGGAGCGGGTTTATGAATACCATGACGCAAGCCCCCCTTGGAGAGCTATATGTGTGGATGCATAGATGTCAGGAGGGTACAAAATCCATCCAGAAAATTATGATAAATGGATCGAAGATACGGCGCTCCACAACCCACTCCCACATCTCTATAACTTACAGGGCAAAAACCGGTTGAACCAAGAAAAACCTAGATCCTAAGGTGGATCCTAAGGTAGGGAGCAGGTTTGTCACAAATTTGATCAAAATTCACGAGCCGGCCTGGGGCCACTCCCAAGTCTGTAGACAGGCAAAACTGCTGCAGGTGTCGTACCCCCAGCAACGCTACCATAGCGGCCAGTGCCCTCTGGGGCTGGGACCTCAACCGTGTCCACAAAAGAATCGTGGGTGGGTGGGAAGGCACCCGCACCGGCTGCTAGTGGAGTCGGTGGAGAATTTTCCAAAATGCTCATGCAAAGATAGTGCAAAAACCAAAATCAGGGGAAAAAGGGAAAAATCAAGAAAAACAGAGAGCAACTAACAATTCTGGCCGAAGCTGCCGTAGCCGTGGCTCGTGAAAGACAACAGGTTACACTCGATCTAGGTCTACGCCCTGCCGACGATGCCATGTTCGATAGTAAGCCTGTGTGTAGTCCGATTGCCGGATAACAAAAGGGGCAGTATGGGGCATGCCCGACTACTGAAATAATGCATGTCGAGCTAGACGCGTGCAGTTACTCACAGAGATTTATGTCTTATCTTGATGATCCCCACTTCCCTGGCTCTCAGAGTGTCCTGAGAGCAGGGGGGGGGTTATATAAATTATGTGTTCGGTGCGCTTCATCAGAAACAAGCCTCCTCGACAATAGAGGGGGAACGGGATCTTGAACACCATGACAGCAGGAAGGATTTCACGACTGCTTGACTAATCGGCAGGAATAGGTGCCGTTGACCCGCCAACTGGCTTCAGTCGTTATATTGGCTGGCGAAGCCAGTTGATGGTCAGCCGACTTGCCAACTTAGATCAGGCGGGCGAAGCGAGCAGCCGAGGGTGACGGACGCAAAAGGAGAATGGATTCCCGCATTCAACTGTCTTCTCCCTACAAAGATGGAAACTCAACAAGTCGGATAGTCGGAACCTCCGGGAAACGGCCAATTATTACTATAGTTCCGACTGATAGCTAGCTGGTGACCACAAGCTGTGCCAAAGGACAGCTTTACCAAGGACGTCGACAGACAGCGTTCGAAAGAAAAAAACCGCCTGTACACTGCGAGTTGGTACAAGGTTTTGCGGAAGAGAACCCCGAAACGACTTTCACTACAATCGTTAATAAAGTCTCCGTTTGACGTGAATGCGATAGGCCGAATGTTTCTTGTATTACCGGCCAGTTTTGTGCAGTACGCACTACCATGGAGATCGGCACTGGGGATGTACAATTCGACACAAGAAGTCCGGACAAAATAAACACGTGAAACACGTTAGCGAACATAGAAATCAGAAATAAATATGGTCGGTGCATATAGAGGGACTCATCCCAAGGTAGAGTTGACCTTTTTTTCTGCTCCCTGAGCTCTTAGAGTGAGTAACTACCGGTTAGTATAGTATTATGCTTTCAACGTTATCATTGCTTCAAGACTGTAGGGCGCAGTAAAATATGGCTCGGGTTGCGCGAACGAATGTCTTCGAAAGCCATGTCTAGGATGAAACGTTGAGAAGCTCCTCATGCGAGGAGCTCAGAATTTGTTCAGGCGTCACCCCTATAAGGCGCCACCCCCTACCGTGGCGTTTCTCTGGGAAAGTATGGCTTTTGGTTCAATCGTGGATTACGATTGCTAGAACCCCCTATAATAGGTGACGGCCCACGTGCGTATACTGTAGCTTTAGAAGGAGAGGGAAGTTGCGCCGAGGCCGCGGCAACCCCGTTCATCTGATATGTAACCGCTTGATCGTGATAATATTCCAATGTCTTAGTCGATCGTTGGTGTAGGCGTCGATGAGTCAGTGAGCAGTCAGAGCAACACAGCGTTATAGCAGATCCATGTGTACGCCGACGCGAGGCATTTGGGGGGAGGGGGGGCACGGCGACGAACATGGGCGAAGGCGATGAAAGGATGCTACCCGCGCGCGTGATCAAAAGGGTGTGCCGTTGGCGGCTCGACCCATGGTCGGCATATATGTATGTACGCATGTTTATGAAACTTTCGTCTTTTTCGAATATGCTTCTTCGTGCGAGCCCCTGTCGCCGAACGCTAAAGGCTTTTTACATGGGAAAGCCGGCCCGTCACTGCTGTGGTCCAGGTCTGAGCGCGATCCGAGCAGCGTGTGAAAAAATTGTTGGCATCGTTACCTCCGCTCAAGGTAGCCGCCTTTCCGAAATAGGCGGTCGCGATATCGTGCCTGGAAACCCCTTGGGTGGGAATGCTGGGAACAAAGGGTCGAACAAGGTGCGCCTCGATAGTTGAACGTCAGGTCGGTAGCAACTATGACTGAGCCGTTGTGTACGAATTCAACATGGGGGGGATAGACTTCCCACCAGGAATTCCCGCGCAATAGCTGCGTTCGCTGGCGATAATCACCATCGCTTAGAGGTCTTGCTGTTGTTCCCCTGGCGCCCTCGACACCTCCACAAACAGCGGACTTACCGAATTTGGAGTGTTTGGGTAATCTGATCTCGTCGAGATCTCGCGAACATGGAGCTGATTTGTAGATGGTAAACGAGGTGCTTGCATGAAGTAGAGGTTTGACGTATTTTTTATTGACAAAACGCGCAACATGTCAGTCAGTGCGCGCACCAGAAGAGCCGCCATGAGTACACGCAATATGTTCCCTGTCCAGAAAAATTTGTGCGGTGGTCCCCGCTATATAATCTACTGTAGCAAGACATGTGTGTACGTCAAGACATAAGTACGGCAAGTCTCCACCGGAGGCAAACTTCTACCTCAACGATCGTCGCCCCAAGGTTGAGTTATAGGGGGGCATAGCTACTGTAGGGGCTTGGCACAATAGCGAAAATGCCCGAGATGCCACTCCATGCCATTTCATGCCTTCCCATGCCATTTCATGCCACGCCAAACATCGTGAGTAGTGACCATTTGTCCGCGAGCTCTCGAGCTTCTCGCGACGAAGTGGCGGGCCGTTTCTAGGACGAGACGCGTCAGAAGCGGTGCCCGGCGGTGAATGGTGCGACAAGTGATAAAAAGAAACACAGCAACCCCAATGATCGGATGGTACACAGTAGCAGAATCTCAAAGACCGCCAGGAGTTGCTGTACTCCTCCGCACAACCGGCACGTGAGTGGTTGCTGACTTATCGATGGAGCACACAGCGAAATGAGTTTCCACTTCATCGAAGACGTAGTTCCACCAGCCCGTGCGATCTAACCGACAGCTTCAGATAACAGCGATGCCACACACCACGGGGGTGTGTGGAGACCCCCACCCCGTCCCCGTCCCCCTGGTATATGCACCAACCCAATATCGAAAACCATACAAAACGTGTTTATTTTTTGTTAGTGTGGTGATAGCTTTTACTGTTTGTTCCTACCAGCTCAACTCGTAAGAAAACTCACCGTCGGCGGCCTTGTCCTCCCAGGTGTCGCTTCCCCCCCTTCCCCCCCGCCGTTACTTGATCCAAACGCCATCGTACAAACCAGGGGTATGGTACAGATACAGACTCGTTCTAAAATAGAGGTGGCACATTCCAGCTTTTTTGTTTTCTGAATGACGGGGCTCCTGAACCCAAGACCGTCGGAAGGCCAGTTTCGTTTCGAAAAAATACGTTTTTGTGTGCTTGGGGGCCAGGGGATTATTCATCGGGATACAATCTGATTCGTGCTGAGGCAAGTTTTTTGGGTGGGGTATGGAGCTCCTAAAATGAGGAGCCTCGGAAAACGTTAGGGTAAACCTCTATCGTAGAACGCCTTTTACAGCAGTAGTACTGGTCCCTCTACGGTGCCTATACCGCATGCGCCAGCCGACGGTACCAGCACCATAGCGGCAACCGACACTATCCCACGCACACTGCCACGCTGGTGAATGCCGTTTGTGCCACGACCTACTCCACAGGCATTGTAGCGAGCAGTCACCCTATGGTAGGGGGATCGCCACGTGCTTACATTACTATACCAAGTATTCGTATTTGCGCTTTGACTCGTCAAATATAGTTTGTCGACTATTAATAGAGCAAATTCCAGCACGGTCTAGGACGGACAAACGTTTGGGAAACGTTTTGAGTAATGTAGCTACCGGGCAATGCTAGGATCCTAGAGAAAAGGGCACACGGTAAAACACGACTCGATGTGTACGCGTTCCCTATATTCTGCAGTGAGTCTCGAGACAGGAGACTGAAATCAAGTTAAACATGACTAGAATAAAGCATGCCTTACACAGTTTCTGGCCGAAAATCCCAACCAGCAACAACTTTCGTTTCAATTCCGCAATGATGGCGAGGATGGCTCGATTAGCCTTTTTTTCTTTTGTACCCCTTCCCAGAAAAGTCAAAAATCCCGCACAACCGACAGCAGGCAGGGTAACAGTCCGTTCCTCAGTCCCATCGTCAATCCCCCGCAGATGGCTGGAATGCCGCCCCCCCCCCCTTCGCATAATGTGGGCGTAGAGCTCTCGTTGCGGTGGCATTGAACAATGTAGCAATAAACTCACAACAAGGTGTGTCGACACCCCCTCATTCCGATACGCCTGAGAATGGGGTGCTACATCGTCCAATGTCTCCACGGTTATTTCTTCGCGCCTAATGTTGTGCAAGGGGGTGGCTCCCACCTGTGCCTCTTTGAAGACACGCCAACGGTGCCGCCAGAGCGATAGCTACTACATACCTTGGTAGATAGGTACCCATCACTCATGCGAGAATCGCAGTGGCCTTCGAACCCTGGGTGCAACAGGAGACCCCGGGTGGTGATCCCAATAAACAATACATCATCGCGGCATACATGCTGTAAGAAGCATCACGACCGTAGCCAATGCGGTATTGCGACGTGATATCATGTGTATCAAGGCCGAGCTTGGCTTGACGGTAGGCTACACCCCGAGACGAGTCATTCCCTCACAGCAGTGCGGCAGGGGAGCCCTCCGCAAAACTCGTTTGTTGCTTGCCTTGAGTCATTTGGCAATTGACCATACATACACGTATCCCTTTCGAGACGGAGCACCACTTCTACTCCTGATAGATACACCTACAACATGTGGTCGCTCAATCCGGGGGGGGGGTGTACTCGATAGGAGAGATGCA